>JPFL01000060.1:237234-251450 GCA_000733385.1 Paramecium biaurelia
TATATATAATTATTATTAATGTAATTATTTTAGAGGTGCCTAGTGGCTAGATTTTTCATTAGCCGTTCCTAAATTCAAACATAAAGAATAGCCTTATGTTAAAGACATTCCTATGCCTAACAAACCAAAACTAGACCCTAAAGACCCATATGAGAAATATGAACTTGTGAAACCTCGTGAATATGAATTCAGACAAGCTTTAAGGTAATAATCTATATCAAATCAAATAGATGAAAGACATACAAAGAATTTTTATCCAGGCACCACTTATGTTGCAGTCCATAAAGGTGGAATTACTTATCACTTATTTGATGCATCAAGATTTCCATATGGCAAGATGTGTTCAAAAATTTCCTATCATTTAAGTGGAAAACATAAACCTACTTTTCGTAATAATGAACCTGGAAAAGTTACAGATAAATTTATTATTGTTAATGGTTGCAATATGTATTTGACAGGCAAAAAAATCAATTATAAAGTCCTTACTTATCATACAGGTTATGTTGGAAATTTAAAATAAATCAAGTTTAGAGATCTAATTCTCCAAAAACCTGAATAATTGGTAATTCATTCTTTTAAACTTAGGTCGCTTGGACTGTTTCCAAAATGTTACCAAATACTGTTTATAGAATGGATAAACTTGATCATATTCATCTATTCAGAGGTAGATTTCACACGTTCGATGATGTTTTACCCTAAGTCTTACCTCATCATACAGATTTTGAATATCGAGGAAGCATTTTGCAAGATATGAAAGAAGGTGATGATCGAACTCTTGTTTTCACTAGTAAACCTGTCTCCTAGGAAAAGAGTATATTATTAATTTATACATAGTCAAATAGGATCTAGGTGACATTAAATAACAAATAATGGATCCGAGTGAATTGGATAACGATCTAATATTCACTCCATTTGTTGAAAGACCTTAAAAAATTAAACTTAATATGACTTAACATGAATATGATAAATTAAATAGAAGAAGAAAACGATTAATGTAGAGATACAGAAAATATATGCCCATCCCTTATAGAAATACACTTGAAAAAGCAGATTTTACTAAGAGTTATGTTGTTAAATCAGAGAAATAATTAAATAGATTGGGACTCTAGAAAATTAAGCCATTAGACGACGATCCAGAATTAGAAGACGAAACAACGAAGTTCTGAGAGTATCTTAATAACAATATATTATTTATAATTATAATCAAAAATATTCTAAAAGTGTGCTATTTAAACATATATTTATAAATATTAATCTACTTTGTTTAATAATCTAAATCCTAGAAGTATTTTATTTTAACATTAACTTCAAATTCTTCAATAAATACAAAAATTACATTGTATTCTATTTAAATCAATATGATTAGTTATCATTTATAGCAATTACCCCAAAAAGCAATATGTTAATTCTGCTAATTGATATTTCTTATTTTGAAATCATTAGCCAACTCTATCCAAATTCCCTTCTTTAAACCATTATCATCATATATTCCACCTCCACTAACATTAAAACAATTTTCCTTTCTTTATTTACTGTTAATTTTACATTGATTTGTATTGCTTATATTCTACGAATTATTTTAAATGGTTGAATCCATTTGGCCTATTTGGAATAATCTATTTTGTAAATTAATAATTATATAAAATAATATTTATCAATAATATAGATAGTTTGTCTCTAAATAATTAAAGACAATTTTCATTCAAAGCACTTTAATAGCATCTACTATAAATCTCTAAAAAAAGTAGTAAAGTTTTATTTTCTTTATAAAAATACAGAATATATACATATTTTCTCTGGATAGATGTCTGAAGAATCTTCTAATATAAATATATTAAAAATAGTTGGATAATGAAAATAACATTCTTAAAAATAATACACGAAGAATTAACACAATTATTGATTTTATTTATAATTAATGAGTAGTAGAAAGAGCTTATATAGTTTTATTTAGATTAACGCTACAAAACTATCGACAAACTTTTTTTAATTATAATTATCTGAACCTACAACTAGAAATAAGTAAACAAAAAAGTTTGAGCAAATTGAGTAATATATTCAAATTTTTGAAACATATCTAAAATTGCTTTTTGGATAAGAAATAGAAAGGTAAGAAGAAGAGCGATTAAATGGATACATAAATGTTGATTAATCTGATAATAATATATATGTAGATTTAGAATAACCAGAAGCAATTATTAGGTAGTATATACATAATAATATTATTTAGTCTTCATAATCCTGATTTTGTTTAAGATGATTATGAATTTTAACTTAATCAATTAGAAATCTTTGAGCAAATTATATAGTCATTATCAATAGATGAATAATCAAGTAAAGACAAATTGTTTTTAAAAGCGATAGAATATGTGTTTTTATAATTATCAGATCATAAATCTTATTCAATATATGATATTCGAACGAGAAGACTTGAAACTTAAGCTAATGAATAGAAAAACGCTCTTGTTTAATTAGGTTCAGCATAGGATTTGTTTCACAAATCTAATCAAAGTCCTAGATCTTCATATTTAATGGAAAATAATTTTTAAAATAAATTGTAGATATAGGATTATCAAAAGGAATAACAAACTGACTTAATTTAAAAATTAGTGACATAATTTAGATAGCAATTAATAGAAAACATCATGTAGAATTAAGGGAACATAAATAATATCAGTGAATATTTTTAAGTTGATTATCAAAAGTTATAGTACATACAGAAAAAAACATATAGTTAAGGAGATTATTTAAGATAATAAGGTAATTTTTGGCATAGAACTCATAAAGAAACATCAGATATTTTAACATTAATCAGAAATATTTTAATAATATAATTTACAAGGAAAGGATTTCAAGTAAAATAGATAATATCACATGACGGACAAAAAATATTTCTGCTATTGTATATGTCAGAGAAAATGCTTGAAATAGCTGCTGAAAATTGTCAATTACCAAAAAAAATTAGCTATTGTTTTACTGATTTACTCTCCCAAGAGCCGGTTGATAGATAATATCGCCCGTTAAGGTTAAGTGGAAGACTATGGAGACCTCAGGATTATTAAATATCTCCTTATTTAAAGTATTTGCGACCTTTAATTATTGAACAAATATAATAGATTAATTTTAAGAAAGTTGCAAGGGAAGTTGGATAGACTGGATTAAATATAGAATTATTTTAATATGGAAAATCAGATATTCATGGAGATTAGGAAGGTCCAAGTGATGATGAATGGACAGCATATTACAAATATCTAGTTCATTTAAATCAACATATTAACCTCTGTAGACAAGAATTTTAACTTAAAAGTGATATAGCTTTAATTATTGACAAATAAAAAACAGTTGAGCAACTCTTTGCTATCAGAACTCATTAAAAGAAAAAAAATCTTGCTGAATTTAATTAAGAAGAATAAAAACATATTAAAGAATTGCATGAAGAAGTACAATAACTAATCATTCAATCAAATAGTTTAGAAATATCATCTAAGTTACCAAAGATAAAGAAAATAAAATTATATTTGCAGTAATAATTAGCCCATAAATATTTAATCATTTTTACAGAATCTTTAAAAGTAGCGAATTGTACAAATCGTATTTTAAAGACTGTGTGGGAAAGGTACAATATAACACCCTATGATTTATATGTTCCATTTAAAATTCATAAAAAGGACTCTTCCATTAAGAATATTGAAAGATATTAATTAAGATGGTGTAGATACATAAAAAATGAAAAAAATCATATTACTTTATTTGCAAGCCACGAGAGATTGAAACTAGCATACTCAGTTATTCAATCAAGTATAAGTTTGAATACCTTGATAAAATTAAAATTAGTTAATCAGATCTTCTGCTTACATGACTTCTATGAATTGTATGGTTAATGCAAAAATATTCAAAATGCTATAAGTGGATAGAATCAATTTTATTAGAAGAGATCTTTTGATTTGGTTGGTGATTGGGAATTCAATTATAGATAGCCTTGGATATTGCCAAAAGAAAGCATTTGTTCTTATTTTGGTGAAAAAATCGGATTGTTTCTAGAATTTGCTACCCATCACATAAAATGCTATTCGGTGTTGGCTTGTTTCGGTTTTGTATTTACAATTGCCATGATTACTTCAAAGGAATTAGATAGATAGTCATATATAGCAATTATTTCAACATTTTCATTATTGATAGTTTTATGGAACTCATTTGTTACTGATTATTGGAAGACAAATTAGATAAAATTTAATATGAGATAAGGATTTAATAAAAGGGCATCAGAGAAGTTAGTTCTTATGTCATTTAAAGGATAATATATTCGTTCTGTTGAAAATGATGAATTAAATTCATTAGGAGCATCATAGGCTTAAATTATGTCAAAGTTAGTTATTTCTATATTTATTTTGGTCCTTTTAATTTGTTCAGATTTTGGTGTAATAATTGGTATTTATTTTTTTAATTTATTTCTGAAAGCCAAATTTAATGAGATTGAAAATAAATTTTATAATCTTGAAATTATAATATCAGCCTCATTAAATTTTGTCATTTAGAAACTAATAGAATAATATTATGAATAAATTGCCACTTTTTTGACTGATTTTGAGAACTTTCAAATATCAAATTAATATGAAACTAGTTATACAATAAAAAAATACACTTTATATAGTCTTTCAGGATTATTTCCTTTATTAATGATTTCTTTTTTTAATTCTCCCTTTAATCTATATTGTCAAGAGGAGAATTGTAAGGACGAAATTCAATATTTTTTTGCAACAACAATCTGCTGGATATTTACTTTATAAGTAATTAAATATTTTAGGTTATATCTTTAATTTAAAGAATAATTTAATATAAAAGAATAACTCTATAAAAGGGATGTTTTCTTATAACTAATTGAGAACTAAAATGTTTAAATCCCATTTCAGAGATCTTCAGAAAAAGATGGCGTTGTTGATGAATATATGGAATTTTTCTTATTTTCAACACTTATAAACCTATTTGGTTGTGTATTTCCCCTTAGCATTACTTTATTTTGGATATGGATGATAATATAAGTATAAATTTTAAAACATAGGTTGTGTTATTAATTATAAAGACCTTGGCCAAAAAATGAAGGTTCTTTAGGAGTATGGGATGACTTAAATTAATTAATAAATTTGGTCGCTATATTATGTAATTCAGGAATTACTAGCATATATTATAATAGTAGGTTGTTAGATGATATCATTCTATTATATTTATCATTGCTTTTTTATCACTTTTTTATTAAATGCATAACATTGGCTCTATTTGGAAACACCCCTAGAATATTAGAATAAATTGTTTAAAGAGGAAAGTATATTTACAAGAGTAATATTCAAATTTTAATGAATAAAAGCAGGCAAGAGAAACTAGATAGAGAACAATTATAAAGAAACCCTATTTATAAAATTTTTGGTTCTAAAGATATTTAATTCACTAAAAATTTTGAAACCATTAGTTCAGATGAAGATATCTCACATTACTATTCTAAAAATGTAGAAAGAATATCAAAAAGACTCATGATTGATGAAGAATAGTATTAATAAAAATTACTTGAATTTCCCTAAAACACCGACCCTTAGAAATAGTTATTTACATCTAATACAGGTTTAAAAACATTTTTTGAATCTATTGATTACTAGAGTGGGTCAGCACTACTATAACAAAAGGAGGATTAACGATCAGAAGCTCTAAATATTAAAAAATAATAAAATAACTAAAAAGAATGGGGAAAGAAAATTAGCAATGTTAAGAATTTAGATTATTAATTTTTGCATGATTATTTTTCAAAAAGGGTTTGTAATTGGGCATTTCAAGTTTCATCATGTAACTAAGATGAAAACAAACTATTATAGGATAGAACAAAAATTTGGAGATTTTTATTTCGATTGTATCTTTTATCAAATTATACGATGTTGTGGAGTGACATTAGAATTCATTTAAGTTAATCTTTTATTTAAAGAAAATTGAAAATCTTACATAATTTAGATTACAAAAGATATAAAATTTTGAAATAGAGTTATGAAACATAAAATGAATTTTATACAGATAAGGCATACATTAAATTTAGGAAATAGCTTAAATAATTTGGAACTTAACTCACCTAAGATGAGAAAAATGAATAAGCGGCTATCTTATAAAAAAAAGCTAATTTCATAACTAAGAAATCTTGGCTGAATTGTCGGAGAGTCCAAATTTTTCGTTATAGATGTTTATTTTTTAAAGGATTTCGTAAATAAACTATTCGTCAGTCATCGCTCTAAATTGCAATCATATAATATGAGGCTAACAAAAAATTGAGCTCAGTTCAATTCGAATCTGATATTCATAAAAAGTTTAGCGCTTTGGTCTAATACTAATCTATCAACTAATATACATTAGATATGTTTATTGATTTATTTGATTAATTAGAATATGAGTAACAATTATTGATATTTATTTAGGCAAAAATCATCTTATATATTTTAATCTACAAATGGAAGATTAAATAATAAAATTTATCACCTGTAAAATCTAAAATCAGATATCTATAGAAATGTAATAGATAAATCTAAAGATACATATATTTTTGAACAATATTCTAAGAAATTGGAAGAATATTCATTACAATATTTAGTCGATGAAATGAATCAAATCCCAAATATTAAAATATAAAAGCATATTCATGATATTTTATGGTAGGTATCAATTGAAGAAAAAGAATATTTAATGCAATTTTTTCAAGTTCGACATGGTTAAAATTTATAATTTTAAAAGTTTTACAAAAGTGGTTATGGAGTATTTTTAGGAGAAAGTAAGAATTATATTAGACTATTAAATATAGTTGATTAAATAGATGATTTTTTAATTAAAGGATATTGTGTTTCCTTATACCCTTGTTAAAATTCTAGAAGCTTATACTAAATAATTTCATTTAGAAGGAAACACTCTTTCTATTATACAGTTGATGAATTAAAGTAATTTTTATATTCCAATTTAATTTTATTATAGAAGCACAAAATATCCAATATTTCTATTTATAATTACATTCTAATATAAAATGAATATATGGTGCTTAACTCTGTTAATTAAGAAACAAATTCTATTTAATAGTTGATTTAAGTTGTTGCAGAAATGATATTACTCAAACCTATTGATGATTTATAAAATGCGATAAATGAAATGGAAAATCCATTGTAGCATTTGTTATAAGAAATATTGGAATCTGATAGATCTATTACCTAAATAATAGAAATGATTTCTATTTAATCACCTTTTGTAGAATTGGACTATTATAGTCTGATAGAAAAAGTAATTAAACTTACTCTTGATAAATCATAATCCATCCCTAACTAGACATAAAAGAATTAATAAAAAAAAGAAATTACGTATCAATAATATATGGAATTCAAGAAGCATTAAATAAATTTTCATTTTAGAATTAAATAATTTAAAAAAGCATTAGATCTAATAAATGAGGTTGAGAATTATATCAAAATTAATACATTTTAAATTGACTCTAATCTACTTGTTAGTTTTATCAATTATTTTTCGAAGAATCTACATTCTTACCTTCTAAAATCAAATGAAATAAAGAAAATTCTGGATATCTTATTAGTATATTATTTTAAGATTTCTACTTTGTTCGCTTTAAGATAAGAGAGTGATTTAGAGAATTGTAAATTGATAGAAGGATTGAAGCGTTGTAGTATTCAACTCAGAGTGATATTTCGATAGCTAAGTTTGAATATAAAATTAGAAAATCTATCAGACATAGAATAAAGCATTATATTAAAAAGAAAATTAAAATAAAATAAAGATTAGGGATCATCCATAAGTTCATTTGATAGATTAAATTTAATTAATACTTTAAGAAAAAATTAAGATTATATTTCAATTATTATTTAATACCAAAATCAAATTTAGCGATACTTAAACTAGTTTTTAGTACTCAGAGCTATTTAAACATACTTTAATTAACATTTTATTCTTGCTGATATTTAATTCTAAGAAATAATTCAGAGCTAAAAAACTTTAATTTTTCGCGAACCTCGTCCTTAATTGTTAGATATACCTTTAGATTGCAGTACAGCTTTGATAAACTTTGAATAAACATCGCCTTTAGATGATGAAACATTAGAGAGTTATGGTTAAGAGTTTCATAATTAATTATTAACAGATGAAAATTAGCTTTACTACTCTTAACTACTCTATTATCAATTTTTATAATTAATAATTTATTTTGATTCTAAAAATGAATAATACTAAAATCATTACAAAGAATTCATTTCATTAGAGGGAGCAAATAATGATGTATTCAATTACTACAAAAATTAATTAAATTTATTGGGCAAGGATAAAAAGGCATTATTTACAAAAGATACAAAGGAGTATTGTGAAGTTGGAAAATACTTACAAATTACCAAAATGAAATGGAATGACATAAATAGAAAAAAATTTATTAATTTAATTTAATCAGATGATGATGATTTTATGAAATTACAAATAATTTCATGTTCAAATTTAAAGCCTACTTTAGAAAATAGAAAAATATTACAGGATTAATGTGACTAAGCTTATCTCAACTCCTTTCAAAAACTTTGCCAAATTAAATCGATATAATAGATTTTACATCTTGACGATTTTTCGACAACACCGCATTATATATAATGCTAAGAAAGAAAATAAAAAATCTATTTGATGAAATAATTTTCATTTATTAAATTATTATAGGAATTCCATTCATAATTTTAGCCTCGAAAAGATTCTTGGTTTTTCCATCAAAATCTGGATGAACTATAAATATTCTACTATCTTTCAATATGTTTCGCATATTCCCCAAAACTTATTGAAAATTTAGAGATAGGAAAGAATCAATAAGTGCAAAATGCAATTAATCAGATAAATAAACTATCCTCAAATCCAAAATTTTACTGTTAATAGTTAAAATGCATATAAATACATAATTAACAGATTACAAATCTTCAATTTGATTTTTGTTTACCAGAATATCAGCAATATTAATTATTCTGCCAATTTCTGAATTGTAGTATTAAATCTCATTCAAACTTAAAATAATCATTTATGTAATTAAGAGAGTATCTTAACCGAAACTTTGAATCCTCAATTTTAGTTTTGGGCTTGCTTCAATCATATTTTTATTTTTAATAATATGAAATGGTTGATTTAGTTTACTAATTCTCATAAAGATTACTTTATTCTAAAGCGTTCATATTTCATAAAGTTCATGCTGGTTTTGAGTAAGATCTTATTATTTTAGAGAATTTATATAAGAATAAAAACAATTGTCTACCTTCTCCTTCAAAATATTTGTTTGAATATACATCTAATTTTCTATATTTTGAAGATATAAAATTCAATTGTTAATATCTACTATTTAATTTGATGATGCATCAAGATTATTATTTAATTTAAGAAATTCTGATCGAAACTTTGAGCATTATTTAAAATTACACATAACTTAGTAGATTGATGCATATATTTGAATCCTTTTTAGATGTCGTCAATGCAATGATTGGAAATATTGATCCAAAAAAATAATACATGTAACATTAATTTTCATATTTAGAACGAGAATAAGTGAATATAAGGAAACCACACTTATGTACGCTCTTCTTGCCCATCTAAAATGTAGATTCCACCTAAATTTAATAGATTATGAAAATGCTTTAAAATATTCAGAAAAAACATTATCCTATATTGATGCATGTTTGAAGTAATAAAGAACAATTATTTCAATTTCCAACAATGAAATAGTAATTAATGGACTTAATTTAGGTTTAAGAATATCCTATTAATACAACTCTCTAATATTTTGAGTTCTAAGTGTATGACCTACTCATTAATGAGACTCACGATGTTGATTACATTCATTTGTTTAATAAGGATTTCATTAATGATGCAATACTAAATCATATAAGAATTTTAATTAATATTGAAAAAAAATTACCAAAATTTAATTTGCTTTTTGAGTTATAATTGGAGTTATAGAACAAAATCCACATAAATTATTTGTAAATGATATATGCAACTTATTTTTATTATTTATTAAATTACAATCATTAGATTCAAATTGAAAATTGTTTTATTGACCATGCCAATTATCTAGAAATATTAAAAGTAAAAATTGCCAATGAGGAAATGAAGCAATCTGCATACTATGCACTAAAGTTTAATATGATATTAGAAATCACTGAGATTGATTAAAAGCTAAAGATTTTAGATTTTTAATTGAATATCCTTCTTGGAACTAAAAATGGAATAAATAAAAAGCTAATAAATAATTGGATCATGCAATGCTCTTAAAAAGCAATAGATGGATACATCAAACTCTTTTCATTTGATTAAAAAGTTGTACATCCCTATGTTTCTCTATTGTATCTTGTTCAGTGCTAGTCCTTTTAATTTTTAAATTAAATACAGTAGGCCCAACGGTTAATGGATGATACCGAAACTTGTCTCAAAGAATGGTTTGACATGAGATAACATCCTTTAAAAGGGTTATATTTTTATTATTAAGGCGCTCATCACCGTTGGCTATATAATCAATATCTAATATGTGTTTAGGAAATAATAAGATTATAGCAGTTTGATCTTACAGAAATAAAATTTTTGGTTTAAGGTTTAATTAATTAGGAAAAATAAATTATTAAGACATTTGATTACTTTCACTCTAATTTGATAAAATCTATAAAAACTCATTTAGCTAATTTTATCTATTAATCTGTTGGGAAGCACAGTCAAATGTAAATCGTTTAAGGATCTACAAAATAAGAATCGATTAAAATTTTGGATAATGTCATTTCAACTTAGTGCCTTTGGGTGGCTAAATGGAATTACTTAATTCTTAGACGTATTAATAATAAATATATTATATATAGGCTTTGGCGATATTTAATCACTTTGAAACTGAAAATAAATGCATTGATTTAATTCGATTTGCATTGATATCTCAAGAAAAATGATAGGAATCATTAAATTTTAATTGCTTATTGAAAGTACTTATTTTAATTGAACATTATAAATATTTTCTTATTAAGAAAAAATTTAAAGGACTTTGATAAAGAATAAATACATTCTGTTCTTAAATAAAATTCCATAATGAAAATTTTCATTATACAAAAATATTTATTTGTCTTTAATTATCTCCCTATTATATTATAATAAAATTGATCCTATTAATAATTAATTCTATTTTGTAGAAGTTAATTTAACGATTATCCCAATAATATGGTGTCTTTAATAGTAATTAAGGATGCATAGGAGAATATTAATAATTTAATAGAAAATATTTAATGTTCGAAAATTAATTTTTGATTAATGATATTACGAGGAACAAAATAAAATATTATAAAATAATCAGTAATTATTAAGTTTTAAAAAATAAATGTTTTTCAAGGAAACTAGATCAACCAGAATAAATGATTTATCCATATATAAAATTCAGATGATCAATTTTTCAATAATGAACATTACAATTTCAATGTTAAAGTGATTATTATATCAAAATCATTATCATTATAAGAAATAGTATAATATTTGATACCAAATAATAGATGCTTAGACTGATTAAAGTATTAAACTAATCATCTTTCTATTAACCATTACACTCGCAATCTTATAAAATAATTTTGTTTTAGGCTTCTGCGAATCTAGAATAATAAATTGAATAAATAAAGGAATTAGCACATATTTCATCTACATAAGGTACTATAAATTTCTAACTGAATGCTAATTTAAGTGCAATTATTGTAGTATATAAATTTTTTTGTCCTTTGTGGATTTATTTATTTCAATTTTGTAAAGTGGATGGCTTTATAACATTTCTTACGTGGAGGAGGAAATGGATGCTCTAAGCCAAAAAGATAGGTTCATCCAGATTTGGTGGATACAGCTGATTTGCATGATTTTTTTTCAAGTTTCAATTACTAAGCCAATCTAATAGACTCTAAAGCTTTTGTAGCAGCTAATTAATATGAATAAAAAGAAATAAAGATAGCCATATAATGGTTTATTTATTAAGAGGAAAACATCTATAAACTCAATAAGAATATAGAATTGGTTAAGAAATCTTACGATTTAATTCTAGATGGAGTCAGAAAACTATTGAAAAGCTGTTTAGTCTATATTAGGACAGATTAATTTATTTGTTTTTACCTCTTATAGATTACAGCATCTTTATCGAAAGTAATATTTAGCTTCTATTTGAATTCGAATAGGAAGAATAATGAAAATAAGATGGATTCCCAGATTAAAAATGAATTTCTGAATATCTCAGATGAATTATACAACTTAATCCAGATAGAAAACAATTATTTAATACAAAATTAAATGGAATTTTTTCTTTCTATAACTAAAACCTCATTTCAATTAGCCCCTTCAAATAAAATGATGAAATATGTAAATAATTCTTTAAGGGCATTTTCTTTTCTGTGATATAAATGACTCCAGATACAAATCTTCTAGAATCATTGCTTTCAGGTGCTTGCCAACTTTTGGAAAAATTAAATACAACGCTAAATTAAAAGAAAAAACAATATGAGATGTATTATTGTATTGAGATGCTATAATGGGAGGTTATTGATTATCTAAAGAAAGACAAATAAAAATGTCTTGAAGAAATTCTTTCACAAATTGAGATGATTTATGATAAATTAGTGAAATAATTAGGAAAGATCATTATTGCTGGATTTAAATGATATAGGAAAATAATAATTTATAATCCTCTAATAAATAAATAAAAATTTGTTTTGGCCTTACAAAAAAATCAATCTTTAAATTAACAACCACTATCAGAAAATTTGATTTGGTAGGAATACATTAAAAAGAATCCTACAATAAGTGGATTTCAGTGATGATTATGGAGTTCTCTTATTAAATTAACTTCAAGATAAAAATTTAGTTTAGGACAATAAATTCGTAATTGAATAATTTTTCTTAGGATGGGAAACCTTAATGTTACTTAAAGAATTCTTGATGGATAAATAAACTCAACCATTCTAATTGGGATCATAGTTAAAAAGCTAACTCGAAATAGGTGAAGATAAGGATCTTTTGGTAATAGAGAAAATATAGAAGTTTTTAGGTTTCATTATTTCAAATAAATTATTAAATTTATCTTACTAAAACTATTAGATGCTAGTCGCTATTGTAATATATTTAACTGAGAATATAAATATCAACTCAGCACACAAGACTTTTATCTAATAAATTGAAAAGATGATTAACAATATAAAGGAATATTTACAAAACACACATGTTATCAGAAAAATTATTTTGCTAAATTAGAATATTAGGTTTTGTTGTACTCAATAGCTCTAGGAGAAAAATTTAAAAGAATATAATTAATTTTAATAAATTACATTTTTGACAAGATTATTGGAATCACTATTATAATAATTAGTTTAAGAATATAACAAAAAACGGTCAGTAATCAATCAAATATGAAAAATGAGATAGATGTAGTTAAAATATTTTTGAAAGAAATAATACTTATTTAATAAGAAATAGTACAACTTGATAATTAAATAGATTCAAAACAGCTAAAAGGAATTGTTGTTATTATTTAATCAGAGCTCATCAAATTGTAATCTATAAATCTGGGTAAGGATACTGTTATGGAAGTAGCACAAAATACAATATCATTTATTAAATAATCACAAAAAAATATGTATGGGTTAGAAAACCTTGAAAATCCAAATTTTGACTTAATTTTATGTTTTTAGGATGAGTTGAATACTATAATGAATTACTATAAGGACTTAGTCGAAAATCTTGATAAGGGAAGTACTTAATTAATTTTTAATAATGAAGAATAAATTTTAGGCAGCTTCTTAATTTAATGAATATTAAAGTTAATAACCTGATTATAATAAAAATCATATAGTGCTTTTCGAAAAAATAAGGATCTCGATGTTAAAGCAAAATGTGAGATTATTGATATTTAAGATGTCTATCTATACTTTATTATCGTCAGCCAAAGCAGAACAATTATAAACGTTGGAAGAAGTTATAAATATTGATGGTTTCTTACTAGGTGTATTGTTGAAGCAAAAATGACATTTTTAGAAAGGTTTATTATTTTAATTTCAAATTTTACTTATCTACTCACATTGAAGAATGTTTCTGTTTGAACATTGGAGCAGGAAAAAGCATATCATAAATATTTTGACAAATTGTAATTCATATACTTTTTTAAAATAAAAATTTTT
>JPFL01000061.1:16687-53933 GCA_000733385.1 Paramecium biaurelia
GATTACAAATGTAATGAATAGACTAATTTATTTAATCAACAAATTCATTTTTAATAGTACTTATTTCTTGAATTTTGAATAATAAAAATATCATAAGAAATTTTAATTCTTTTAATTTGAACTAATTTCTGATTTTAAATTATGAAAATGGATTTTACGTTTTTATTTTTGTAAGAAACGAGCAAATAGAGGGAATGCTCAAGTAAACAAAAAATAAAGAACCAAAAACGAGAATTTCAGTTTACTTGAGTATTCAAGGATTTCGATTATGTTATATCTTTGAATTAGTTTTTACTTTATTTATTTATGTGTTCTGTATGTTGCTAAATATGGAAATTCCAATACTGTTAAATTTATATAACATTAGTGAGTAATGATAATCCTGATATGGTCTTTATGAAAGCAATAGACTTTATCACCTTTATAGACCAAAAATAAATTTTTAATCTTTTAAGTTTTAGAAATGATTATTACTGAAGGATATCCAAAATACCCCAAATAGACATCTAGTTACCTAAAACAATTAGAATAATTGATGAGCCATATAATGGGAGGGACTGAAAATTTATTAATCATTTATAAAGTCTAAACTATTTGAATTTATTAAGTACCATGAATAGATTAATAAAGGAACAAGTAATCCATCAAATTTTGTAATGTCGCATATACATATTCTGTTAATTTGACTTTTGTAATTAGGCTTTAAGATAAATTAATAAATATTTCAATTTGTAGAATGTATTAAATTTCTGATACAACTAAATATTGTACAGAAAATTAATAATTGTTTCAAAAGAGAAAATTCTCATTGCTTAATTTTAATTGTCTTTAAGGTTAGGATAAGAATAACTAAAATAAAAGAAGAACCATCTTCTAAATAAAAGAAGAACCATCTTCTAAATTTTATAAGCAGAAAGGATATATCATTTCAGAGCAATCTGGATATTTTAACTATTACAAAAATTAAAACTATCAAACGTAAAAGGAATGATATTTTTCAGAAGCTCGCATTCAGCTTATTATTTAAAGAGGTTTAGTAAGTTTAGCAGAAGCATGTAAAGGTTTTCAGTATTTTTTGTATCTGGATATTAGGTAAGTTTTCTGAAATAAAATTACCGAGACATAAAATGATTATCAAACAATTATATTATCGAACAATATTTCAATTGTTATAAAGACAATACTGATTCTGATATTAGCATTTTAGGTGAAAAATTTACTGTTATAAAAGTTCTCACTTGAGAAATTTATCTTTAAGTTTACTAGTCAAACTAGGGAATGAAGAAAAAAATATCTCTTAAATTGAAAACTATTAATAGCTTTCATAAATTTTTTTTCTTATGAGGTTGAAAAAATCTTATAATTCTTTTCAATAGCAAGATTTTTGATCCAAAAGAAATTGGGAAAAATTTTCATGATCAACTACATTAATTTTTGATTATTAATCAACAGTGGATTAAGAAAATGATTCGCATAATATCAGCCCGATTTCTTAGTTGTTTAAGCCATAACTTCAGCCAATGTGGTGCTTAACAAATTCCAAATAAAAATATCAAAATCGGGTGAATCAATAAATCCCATCAAATGATTCTATAATTAGAATGTTTTACAAATAAGAAACTTCTTCCCAAAGTCATAGTAATGGGTTTGATTATTTTCAGTAGGAAATAATAGTGTCTAAGTTTTTTAAATTGTATTTCTTTTTTCTTTTTTAATTAATATATATGCATATAAATTCCAGAGTATATAACATCTGTTAATTAGATGCCCTAAATTTAGTATATACTAAAAATTTAAGTCAGTACTTTAGCATTTGCTAATTTAAGGAATATTGTTGTCTTCAATAAATTATAGACCATAAAATTTGATATTTGGATGAAAATAAATGCAATATAAATTCTTTATGATGAGAGAAAATTAGATGCCTTCAATCAACTTTATAGAATACAATTACAAAAACACTTAGTTCGAGAGATTAAAGAAATTTGTTAAAAAAACACAACCAATTTGAAAAATTATATGATTCAGACACTTTTTAAAGAGTGGGGATAAAATGATTTTAATCATCACTTAAATAACTATTGTAGTGTATACTAATGGAGCATATTTGATAAAAAACAACTATTATAAAGTGAAATAGAAATAAAAATAATTATAAGCAAGTTAACTTAGATTAATTTTTTACAATCCTATCAAAAAAATAACTACTTCTTTTTATCAAAAGAGGTATTAACAGATATTTTCCAGATATTTAACTTCATTAAACTAGAAATATGTATTCTAAATATTAAAGTCATTTGATTATACATAATATAAATATATCCTTTATTGAAGCAAATAAGTTATTAGATAATGTATTAAAGGTAACAATTTTTGTTAGGTTCTAAAAAAGTGATGAATTTATAAAATCTGTAAAGAAACACAAAAATTATTTGGATTTATTAAATGTAGCATTTATACTGATTTCTTAGCAGTATAACTTCCAGATCATATAATCGTAACTCTAGATTTTTCTGAATACGCTTTTACTAAGTCCATTTAAAAATTATAAGATTATTTAGAGAATTGCCTCCTGAAATTATATAATACTAAATGATTATATTATCAAATTGCCAATATCGACCAAAAAATCAAGTGTTATCAATTTTAACGTTGAGATAGTTAGAGTTGGATACTCATATTGTTTAAAAAGTTATAAATAAAAAAGGAGAATGTGTTGTTATAGTAAAATATTCAAAGATTAATAATAGAGTTACTTATCAAAAGAAAACGATCACAATAACTAAAAACTGTTCAATTAGCGAACCAACAATTTTAGTACTATTTACAACAAGAATGTCATTCATTGATGTCATAAAGAGAATCAAGGTAAAATTTTATAATATCACTTCCCCACCACCAAAATATATCTCAAAATCTAAGAATGGTGTTATTTTATGCTTGTGGAGGAGCATTGAATATAAACACAATTTTAACATTGTATGTTTATTACCTTCTTTGAACAAAGCTGAATATTCGAATTAATTTCTTTCACAACCTATTATTTCATATTCAGTATTTTATTTCATGAATATTCAGAAGTCCCAGCACAAGATGAATATTTATATTATGTTATAGATAACTAAAACTTTGAATATTTATTTTGCAACATTTTTGCTGATCTTATCCTTGATCGTTTTGGTCTTGCTTGAATTTTCCTTTTGAAGAGAATGCTTGATAAATTATTAATAATATCAATATTTTCATAGTAAAATATTTTTCATAATTGTTTTAATTCCTTTATTTGAACAATCTAATACAAATTAAATATAATTTTTATTAATAATTTATTATGATCGTTAAACAATTTTTAAAATTTTAAAACTCTTCTAATTTAAATATGAAAATTTATTTTTAGAGTCGAATAGTGATTTGTAATAACTTTATTACAATTGGAATAGCAAATATTTAATTATTATTTTGGCAATAATTTTTTTATATTATTCTACACTTATTGAAGAAAAAACAAACTCTACTTTAGAAAAGTTTGTAATTTATAGCTTGGAATGAAATGAAACAATTAGCATAAAATTTGAATTAATTTGAATGAAATTTATAAATAATTTTACAAATAAGAACGGTTATTAAATAAATTTTATCTTGATTTTACAAGAGTTAATTTAAAAAAATGATTCCCTTTTTGAAAAATTGTAATAAAAAAGAATAGAATGAACAACCTTATGATAGTTTGTTAATAATGTAATAAATTGATTGTTTAATAAAGGATCCAAATATTGAGTGTAAGCCTATCCAGTTCTCCATTAATATTGTCTATTTATTATTAATTATCAAATACGTTTTTATTTTTACTATAATTAATAATTAATATCACTTAAGTAAATTTATGCTATTTACGGTTGTTATAATATTTGCCACATAGTAAGATTTTGAAAATATGTTAGTTTTTATTCAGGGAGTAGTAATTGTGTTTTTGATATAATCACAAAACCAGATACAGAATAAAGAATTATTGAATAAGACTTAAATAATCTAGGAACAAAAAGTTATGGTTGGGGAGTTTGGACAAAATATGAATCAGGATATGGGAGTCCAGAATAATTAAGTGAAACAATTACAAATATGCATGTGTTAACAGAAAAATATACAGAAAGAATAATATTATCATATTTTATATTAATCGATAGAGAGAAAATGATATTTTATCATCGATTACTAATATAGCATGGAGGAGTGTTGCAAATCAGAGAATTAAAAATAGATGCAGCTATAGTCAACAAAAAGTGGGTTTTTTTGTATTTTTGTTACAAGGAGGCTTTGAAATCTTTCAGTATGTTTCTTTATTCTGAAAATGATACATTTCATGTAAGTATGTCAGCAGGGGGACCTTTTGAATTAGATGATTTGATTAAACAATATTATTTAGGATAAATCATTAATGTAAATATATTTAAGATAAAAATAGTTAATAAATCCATTTGATGAATCCATAAATTATAATTTAAATGTGTTTATCGGATCAATTAGTGATATGGATTTAAGATTTGGAGAGTCTAGTTATTATGGGGATATCTAGACTTTTCTTGATAGTCTAGACTCCAGCTAGTGTATAAAGAAGTTCGAATGTACAGGGGTGAGTAAAATAATAAGTTTTGATAATGCAATTTTTGATGAGAAAAGTACCCGTATACTAACAAAATTGAAATACGAAAATTCTCACTTCTTCATTAGTGGATGGGTTAGAGTCACTCAAGTTCCACTATATTCCTATAGAACTTTAGCATTATTTAGAATGACTTTGAAGAAAAAGTACGAAGATGATTTGTATGTTGGAGATAAAGCTTTGTTTTGGTAATATATACAAAACTCAGATTAACCAGATTCATCAGGATTGATTGTAACTACTTATCATGAGAATAATCCTTTTATCCCTTATGCTACAAATTCTGATGATATTATAAGTTATTTGAGTTCTTATTATAGCAAGGCAATAACCGAATGGCATTGGTTTATTTATGAAGAAGGAAGAAGTGGAACTAATAATATAAAGAATACAATTTTTTGGGGAAATGGAGGTCAAAACAAAAGAACAGATACAAATTAGTTATAAAAGACCCACTTGATTGATACAACATTATATATGACTCTAGGAGGAGATATGTTCTATAATTTTGATGGTCAAATTTAATAAATCGAGTTTCAATATTGCAATACCAATGACATCTAATATTTTATAAGTAAGGGGATTTCATTAAATAATAGAATGCCATTATAGTTGTTCAAGTTGTTTTGGTCCTGAAGAAATTCATTGTATCACTTGTCCAGATGAATAAATTTCAAACAGAGTGTATAATTCAGATCAGAGTAGCTGTGGATGTAAATCTTCTTATATTGAGAACAAAGATACTTAATGCGTTAGTAATGAAATTAATATAACTTTAGAAAAACAATAATACTTTGAAGATATAATAATTCTTGAAGGTGAAGAAACTAATTCCTTTGCCTGCGGTTTAGGTTAATTTTATGTTTAGTTTGGACAAGTAACATATTGTGCTGATTGCCCAGGTAATAGGGAACCAGATTTCATTAACAGAAGGAAATTACTTTGTGTTGATTGTCTCAATTAATAATATACATGGTATACAAATCCAATTTGCACAGAAGACTATGAATAACTAATTTCAAGCTCAACTAATGCTTATTAAAAGAAAACTAGAATGCCTATAGATTATGAGTATTTCCTTATTAATTTCAATTCTGAATTGAACAAAATAGAAATAGAACTTTGTTAAGGTTGCTTAGGAGATACAAATGCAAAATCTGGTTTTATTGTTAGACAGAAATTGGGGTAAGAAATAAATATTTAATGCAAAACGTGTTATTTGATTATTGATGGAGAATGTACAAATGTCAATAGTAATTGTGATTCTTGTAACCAAGATTAATGTATAACTTGTTCATAAGGTTACACCCTCTATTAAAATTAATGTTCCAAATGTCCCGCATTATGTTCGAATGATTGTATATTCGATGGATTGAAGTTTGGTTGTTTAAAATGTGACTTAGGTTATTACTTAGACACTGTTAATAATGAATGTCTGTAATGTGGGGCTAATTGTATAATATGTCAACCAGGAATACCTTTTGATGGAGATCTCATTTAAATGTAGTGTTTTAAATGCATTGATGACAAAGAGTTTTTTATTGATGCTGATCATATGAATTGCAAACCTAAAACTATACCTCATTGCATGTATTAATATCAAGAATTCTATCATCGCTCTACATTTTAAAATGATACTATAAAATAAAATTTTTAAACTAGTTGGGATTTCAATTTTTCTAAACCTTCTTCATATAATATCGACAGATGTGGACTATGTGAAAAAGGTTATATATATAGCTTTTACGAATACGAATAGGGCAAAGATAAATGTATGTTAAAGTCAGAAGTTACCAATTTAGATATCCCTAACTTTAATTCTTTTCAAATTGCTCCAGAACCTGAAGATGATCAATTCTAAATAATCATATTTCATGAACTATCAGCTTATTTAGGATATGTTATTAGGATTGTAATGGCTCTTGGAGACTATATGACAGCAACAGTAGATGGAAAAGTGAATGATGTCACCGTAATGTGTAATATAGATAGAAAGGCAAAAAAAAGTATGGTTGCAACTTCTTAGGGTGAGAAAGATTTATTATCAGAATGCAATAAAAGCAATTGCAAATATTGTATCAAGAATTATGTTTGGTCCAATGAATACTGTATGCTCTGCAATTAGGGTTATTATGCCGAAATTCATTCTGGTTAATGTTATTAATGTTAGGCTAAGTTACATTGCAAGACATGTTAAATGTAACATATAATATACAAGGATGGATGGAAATGGGAAATTAGGCCTTATTACTATGCAAGAACTTGTGCAGAGTTTTGCTTTAGTAATTTTAATATGAAGTGTGCTAGCACAAACACAGCAGATTATGAAGTTTATTGCACATCATGTGAAGAAGGATATGAATTCTATAATGAAAAATGCATTCCAAAATGCAGTTGTTCAAAATGTATTATATAGAATGATTAATATGTTTGTGTCGAATGTCCTTCATCTTTAATAAATACAAATTAACCTGTTCAAACCTTAATCAACAATCAATGCACTGACTGCCCTGCTAATTGTGCTTTATGCCGAGAACTAAATGAAGATGAAATTCGAAAAATCAATCCTTACTTTAAACCATAATATAGTAATCTTGCTATTTATTCCAAATCTTGTATTAAGGGGTATGAACCTGACAAAACTTTAATGAAGTATCAGTACATTTATCGTGACCCAATCTTAAGTAGTCAGATTTTATGTCAGCATTATGAAAAATGCTATTAATATTTAGAACAACAGTACACAATTTATTGCAGCCAGTAAGCTTATGATTAAGACCTTGATGTTGCAATGAACAAGAATCAATTTAGTTATAAGAATATGGCTTTATCTAATTTATTTTCAGAAACTCATTTCTCTATTGAAACTTAGAGACTTTTTGATGAACTCAATAAGAAATCGATCAAATCAGCTAAATATGTTCTGAATTTTAAATATAACAATAATGAGGCTTGTATTATTCCTCCAAATTCTATGATATTTTCAAATCTTAGAAGAAATGTTTTTACTCTCTAATAGTTAGAAATCATTCTCAATGGAGATATAACAAAGAACACCGTCCTTCAAGGTGCCTTTTATCTTAAAGATTTCACTAAGATCACAATAAAAAATTTTAAAATCGTCAAATCATCCAAACTAAGCATTATTGGTATTACTCAGCTTAATAGAGTCAGTGTAAATTTAGAAAATTTCATAATATAGGATTCAAATACTTATAGATTTTAAATCTAAATTCAAGATCCTCAAAATATTTAAATTAATAACCTTTAAATTATTAATTCTAACATAGTTGATACTTAAGGGATTATTGCTTATTCATTTAGCAAATAAATAACTGATAGGTTTGAATTCTAGGCAAATGATATTAAAATTTTGAATTCTTCATTTTAAAATACTTCTATAATTCTCCAAATCTTATCAGACAGATGTAATTTTCAACTTCATGAAATCACTTAGATATAATCTATAAAAAATACATTTATTTCATCTTAACTATTTGAAACCTACTTTCCATTATCTTAGAGAGAGTCAAGTTTCAATATTAAAGGATTTTCTGTTGATGAAGATACCCTAATAAAATCTAGTTATGCAATGTTATATGGTGCTCTCAATGTGCTTCTGGAAGACATCACTATTGAGAACAGTGCCACTTATGAAGGAACCAAATTATTTTAATTACCACTATTTGTTATTAAAAATTTCTACTTTGTTGGCAATAGTCTTTTAAGTAATGGCAATAGGGTTATCACAAATTTAATAAATATTGTGTATTCTGATTTAGACTCTATTTCCTCAAATGTTTTATAATTTAATAATATTAAATTCTAGAATAATAACTATGTGAGTAGTAAAGGCTTCATAGAAATTATTCAGAGTAGTAATTTTCGTTAGTTGGAATTAAAGATCACTGATCTTACATTAATTAAAAATGATATGATATTTGAAAAAGCAATAACATAGAGTGCAATTACTTAAGAAAATTCTACTATTTACTTAGATATAACCAAACTAGAAATGAGTAATGTGCTTGTTTAGAGAAATCTAAATTTACCTGAATTTACAATAAAAAATGCCAAAAGTGTTATTATTAACTAATTTACAGGTCAGTTGATTAAATAATTTAACATTCTTCATCCTTCCAAATCATGTCTCTCTTCTGTAGATGAAGTCAGACAAACAACTATGATGTTTTTTTATAATATCCTGAACTTAGAAATGTCAAATGTAGATATATCAAATCTCCTTTCTATAAATTTACCATTGATTTTAATTAAATCTATTGAAAAATAAAATAAAAGACAATAAGAAAAGATTACCCTTTAGAATTGTAATTTCACTGAAAACATACTTTTAGTTACTAAAATGTCAGAATAATTAGGAGTATTAGCTATAATATCTGAACAAGAATAACTAATAGTTTTTTCATAAATATTGTCAGAAATGAACATTTAACACAGTTATATTGATGACATAGCCTTTATTTCATCTTCAACAATTTTATTAATCACTCCATACTCAACTGTTGAGATGAGAGATTCCATATTTTAAAATAATATTGTTACAAATGGAGAGAATTCTAATCTTATTTTGATTGGTAAATCAGTTTCATTAATTGATACATAGTTTTTAAATCAAAATAACATAGAGTATTAGTCTTTTTCAAAACATTTAAATTGGGGATTCTCGGAGGATGATCATGTTTACTTGGAAGATTTGATTGAATCATTTCCAATATATTCTAAAGGAGGAGCAGGATATATACAAAGTTCAGAGATCTTATTAAATAATGTTTATGTAAACAATACTTAAGCATTATTTGGAGGAGGTTTTTATTTGATACCTCAATCTTTGGGTTCATTTAAGTTAATGAATTCATAATTTTTTAATTGTAAGACTATAACAAGGAATTCAGAGAGATCCCTGGGAGGGACTTTATATATAGACTCTTCTTAAGCTTAGTTAGATCTATTAATAAAGAACACAACGATAAAAAATTCTTATAGTCGAAATGAAGGAGGATGCATTTATATTGAGCCTTCCAGAGTCAATAGTTCAATCCAATTTTTAGATTTTAACATTTAAAATACTTATTCCTTGATGACTCCTTTCTTAAGAATACCCGTAAGCTTTACAAGTTCTTCATTACTTCTTTTTATTCAATTTTTTAATGTTCAAATAACTAATTCTTATAGCGGGTATTTAAATTATCTTGAGGAAATTGTTGATCTGAAACAATCTGAAATCGAGTATCAAAATCATAACTATTTAATCTCAATAGATTAAGGAAATGTTACAATCCAAAATTGTTTATATAAAAATATCTTTACTTATGGATTTTTGAATTGTCAAGGTTGCCAATCAATAATAATGACAAATGTAGAGATTAAAAATTTTACAATGTTGTCAGAGGCAATCATTAACATCATACTGAATAAAAGTAATTTATTATTATAATCAATTAGAATATTTGAGTGCAATTACTATAAATGAGGTTTCTGTAGACAATGTGAGAGAATTTAATGGCATTGTGGATACTCCTAAAGAGATAGTAGAGGTTCTAGTGAATTCTGTATATAAATGCAATTTAAATTTCGTTATTCCAAAAGATGTGGATATTTTTTACACTAATTAGAAAAAAGAATTAATCTCATTAAATAATTTTTATAAGATAATCAATGGAAGATAATAGTTGATTACAATTTTGAAGATTGATCAAGTGAATAAGTTACATTAAATACTATTTTAAACTTTTAGCATGGAACAAAATTATTGTTCAAGCTGTGAAAGTAGCATCTTTCAAATCACAAATATTGATAAAGCAGATTCAATTAATTTGATTTCTATCACAGATTCGACATTCAAAAATAATACTTGTGGTAAATTTGGTTGTGTTGTCATATCATCTAAAGATGCAAAAGCTATTCAAATATAAAATTCAAATCGAATTTTATAATCTGATTAGATTATTAGTAATATCGATGCAGAAGTAAAAATTTCAGATAGCGTTTTCATTGAGAACACTGCAACTTATGGAGGAGCATTGTTAATCTCCTAAGTTAATACACTAATCAATAATTGTATTTTTAACAAGAATGTTGCAACATAGTCTGGAGGGGCTATCTATTATTAGCATTATGACAACACTAAATTACATTTATATAATTCGTTAATCGCATACAATAGTGCAAATGTTGGAGGAGGGTTATACTTGGGAAAGTACTAGTTGAATGATCCTAAGACTTTGAACAATTATCTAAGAAATAATAAAGCTTAGAAGTTTGGAGATAATATGGCTGATAATCCATCCTAATTGACTCTGCAGATAGGAAATTCATCACTATTGACAAAGAGTATAATTAACAACAAGGAACAAATTGTGGACTAAATTATCTTAAGTAATTACACAATAGGTTCAAATATTTACAAATATATTATGGTTCCTAGTGGACAAATAGTGTCTGACTATAAATTTTATGATGAAAATACTTAATCATTTATAAACTACAATTTTAGTTTAAGGATCATTCCTTTGAACATGCAATATGATAGAATGCAAAACTTAAGTGGAACTGAGTGCACTATTAGAAGTCGTTAAATCTTAGATTCTAAATAAGGAAATTATAATTCTAGTCTAATAAATTTGAAGAGTGTCATTTTCAACGAAACCTCATAAGATTACAATTTAGATTCCCTTATTGTTTATTTTAATTCAGATTTAAATTAAAATGGGTTTTTGCAATTAGAAATCTCCTGTAATTCAGTGTCAATAGCATTGTACTCACAAGATCCTCCCTATCAATTAACTTCTTTTCAAACTAACTATTCTCTACTATTTAACTTGTAAACATTCCCATGTTAAAGAGGAGAGTACAAAAAACCAGATGGCACTTGCGTTTTGTGTGATGCTCAGTTTGATTAGTATAATATTTAGGCAGGAGAGTAGTGCTAAATAAAAAATCAAATAACAATGGATGAAGTGAATGCAGCAAGAGTCAAATTAAAACCATTCTATTGGAGACCATATGAATACAGCCATACGATTGAGTACTGTATAAATTTGCCAGAGAATTGCATCGGAGGTTGGAATCCTGGGAATGATCTGTGTATTAGTGCCCATATTGGTGCACTTTGTGAATAGTGCGATATTTATGATTTAAGAGGAGGTGGCAAATATTCTATAAGTTCTCTATACAAATGCGGAAGTTGTGAAAATATAGGGGATAACACAATTAAAATTGTTCTTATGAGTTTATGGACTATGATCTCAATTTTAATCTCAGTGAGAGGAACTGTAGAAGCTGCAAACAAATTAGACTTTGATAGTAAACTATCAAAATTGAGGATCTTTGCTCAAAATCCTAAGGCAGGTTTTGGTGGAGTATTAATTAAAGTGATGACTAACTATCTTCAGATTGTTGGAGCAATATCAACATTTTAATTGTAGCTACCTAGTGTTTTTTAGTCGAGTATTCGTTCTGTTAGCAATCCAGTAGAATCAATGAGTTTCTCATTAGATTGCTTCTTGATTTCTATATCAACCATTGATATTATTTACTTTAGAATGATTTGGGCTCTTATCATGCCTGTTATATATATTGTCAGCTTTTTAATTTTATACACTTTATGGGTTTTGATTAGTCCAACTAAAGCCAATAAGAGTGCCATAACAACTAGTGCCATATATCTATTCACATACCTACAACCTGCTCTATTGGGAGGGTTCATCTCATTATTGTCTTTTAGGAAGATCTCAGATATATATTGGATCCAAGGGAATGTTGCCTATAGATATGATACTGAATCTCATTTTAGTTGGATGATCACTTTTATTTTACCTTCTACTCTTAGTCTTGCTCTATTGATCCCAATTTACATGTTTTTGAGTCTGTATCAAAAAAGAGAAAAATTGAATGATAGTGAAACAAGAAAGATCTGGGGTTATTTGTATAATGAATATTCATAAAAGGCATACTTTTGGGAGATTGTCAAGATTCTTGAAAAAGGATTTATGATTGTTTTCCTAACCTTCTATGAAGATTTGATCATCATTAAAGCAGCCATGATCTTCATTATAACCTTCATCTATTCATTATTGACAAAGAATTTTAAACCTTACAAATT
The DNA here is from genome assembly GCA_000733385.1 of Paramecium biaurelia. NCBI lineage: Eukaryota > Ciliophora > Oligohymenophorea > Peniculida > Parameciidae > Paramecium > Paramecium biaurelia. The sequence continues at coordinate 29,470 of JPFL01000061.1, forward strand.
ATAATATCTGAACTTCATTGATGAAATCAGTACACTTGTGTGTGAAACTTCAATTGTACTTGGTATGACTATTTACTCTGCTTCATCTTCTGATAATTAAGAAATAATTTGGCCTTTTTATATCATTTTGATTAGTATCAATAGTATCTTTATTATTATCATTCTTTGGGAAATCATTATTGCCTAATTGGAAGACTAACAAGAAAATATTGATAAGGTTAGGGAGATAATTAATAAGAAATTTTCAACTTTATAAAAAAGAAATTGGCTCTGTCATAGATTACTCACAAACAGAGGAGAATAATAAAAAAGAGTTAGAGAACGATTTTAATTAATAAGAAGATACCTCATGAAAATAGTTAGGGCTAATCCTGGAAGGTATAATATGCCAATTATTTTGTAATATGATAATAAATCTATTGAAAATAAAGATTAGAATGCAATAGAGTTTGAATAATAGTTAAACTCACCATCAGATCCAGACAAAGGAGAGACCTAAAACATTATTGAGCACTTAAGTAAAACAAAAGTCTATCCAGAGTTTCTAGTTATTGAATAAGTAGATTAAGTAAAATAGTAGGAATCCAAAAGTAGATCCGAGTAAGGTAATTGATGAATAAATTATACTTAATAAATTAATAATAATAAATGTCTTTATTCTAAAATAATTAAGTTAAATCATTGAGTTTTATGTCAATTAATATGTGTAAATTATGATAATTTTGTTATGTAAGATATCACATTTGTTATTTATTTATTCTTACATAGATTTAGGCACAAGTTTATCTTATAATAGATTTGCAGCTGCCGATATAAATCCTAAATATCGTAATATCTAGGTTGTCAATTCGTTTATGAGTAATATAATAATGGCATTTCGCTTTAAGGTATGACTAATAAAATTTATTATCATTAAGTAGATCGAATTATGTTGTGTAATTTAGTGAAAATTTCTTACGAATGTAAAATGGTTAAAAAATCATATGAAGAAGCAAGTTTTAAATTTAGGTGAAAATATTGGATGGATTTTATTATAATGCTTCGACAAACATAAAGTAATTCTTACAAATCTAATCAAACAATAAGTTGATAATTATAACAAATATTTAATTAAAGATCTTTAATCAAATTTAGTATAATTTTAATTTTCCAAAGAAATACTAATTTATGATGAAAGAAATCAATGTAAAATAATTTACCATTTTTGATTTATCTATATATTTTATACGTTATGAAAAAGATATTTAATCCTTTAAGATAAATAAAGAAAAGTCAGATAAGAATGTTTCAATCATCTTATGTCTTATATTGGTTTACTTCTGGCAAATGTTCTCATTATGTTATCCAAGATTTAAACTAAATAAACTAATAAACTAATAAACATAAGTAGAATGATAAATTAATATTAAATATTAAAATATATTTGGGGATTGTAAAATCAAATGCCAGCAGATTACCAACACAACATTTCAAAAATTTCTTAACCAAATGAGTGATTTGTTTAGTACTACTATGCAGGAATAGAACTCTTCAAGAAAGAAATCATACTTAGAAACATCTATGTTGAATATATTATTGAAATTAATCAGACTGAATAAGTAATACTTTGCTTTTTTCTTCCAGATTTTAATGATAACATTTTTATATTAGCTTTTATCTTGAGATTATAATTATTTTAATCTAGAGTTAGACTTCCTTAAATGATAAGTGAATTATATAATCATAATATAAAAATATAATAATAGTAAAAATGATGAAAATATTCAATTTTTCATTATTTTTATACTCAAGCAATAGTAAGACTCTAAAAGAGTATAAAAATATATGGATTAAATAAGCAGCCTTTATTTAATCAATTGAAATTTAAATCTGAATAATTTTTGATCAAGATGATTTGAAAAAATTGTTCCCTGCTTATGAATATAACCAAAGGTTTTGAGTTAAATTAGAAAAAGAATTTGATACAAGAATTCATCTAGTTTCTTATAGTAATTAACAGAAATTTACTTTTAAAAAATACTCATAAATTATATTAATTAAATTTTACATTGATAATATTGAAATCAAAAAAATTATTCTCAATTACTCTCTAGCTTTGATTCAATTAAAAATTAGAAAGTAAAAACATTCAGAAACTGAAATATATAAGACATTTAGGAGTTTATATGTTAAACATTACTTTAATGAAAGAAATTTCTAAGATACTTATAAAATATTCATTGTTTTATAGGCTATTTTATCCTTTCCATTATATCATGTAAATTGAAAGATAATCTAGTATAATTAGGATTTATAATACTTTCATGATTTTTAATTCATAAACATTTGGATTCAATTATATTTTTAAATTAGTATAAAATATTTGAATTATTTAAATTTTGATTAGTTAGTTTTCCATTGTGTGAAATCAATTAGTTTCACAAAAGTGTAATTTATTATATTTATTTAATAAGATAATGGAGTAAATTAATAAAAATCCAGTTTTCTCGATATATCAATAGTAAATATTATAAATTATATGAATCATCATTCATTTGGCAGATAAATATAATCAATGAACTAAGTATGATATTATTATCAACATATGGTATTAGATTTATCTAATAAGTAAACATAAATTCCAGTTTTTGCATTAAATGAATAGCAAATTCGCTAATTATAGATATGAAAGGTAATTAGTTTTCAATATCATTTTACTATTAGACAGCGAAGCATTTTTTCAATATTTAATTTAAATTATTATTATTTATAATAAGAATAATTATTGAATTAAATAATATTTATTTGAAATTTGAAATTAATCTCATATATATGCAATATAGGATTATTCTTAAATTCCACATGAATTACCTTTAGGCAATCTTATAAAACCATTTTCTCCCCACCATTAACCCCAAGAATTTTTAACTATCCAAGTTCCATCGTCTTTGAAACCTATGATCAAAACATCATGATTTAATTCTTCAAAAGAACATCCATTAAATACACCCGATTTATAGAATATCCAACTTGAACCATCAACAGATGCAGCAATTGGTGTTTAAGTAATTGCAGACTACATTAAATTAGGTTCAACTAATTAATATCCCTTAATTTAGAATAATCCTGTTGGTCTTTTGCATACTTCAGTTCTTCCTGTGTAAGGGTAAATGGTGGATGTGGTTACACCATTCTTTGAAACCCAATTTAATGAATTATCTAGGTTTCCATCTTCACAACCTTCAGATTCTAGATCACAATCAATTAATTATTATTCTGAAAGGTTCTAATTTGTGATACTATTAATTCTTAAAATTGATTCTACTGCACCTATTGTAGCAAAAGCCCAACCAGCTCCACATTATCCTTAATCTTTAACAGATGTCAAGTCAGCCCAATTAGCTGAAGTTAGATTTGCTTCCGAAGTTGATACATATTTCTCATTTATTGATTTCTAATGAGATTTTCTTCTTAAATAGATCCCTTCAAATTCTTCTTAGGTTAAATCAGTAAATTAATTCTCTCCTACTTTATAAGTTTAGGTTGTGTCAGCATTATGAGCCTCAAATAATTTCATTCTTTCTTCATAGATCTTAGCTCTATAGATCTTCTCAGAAGGACCATAAAATTTTGCATATTTCCTTGTATAATTTTCAAATCTCTATTAGAGATTTACTTCTGAAGTATCAAAATATTAAGTTACTCCAATCATTATTAGAGATAACATTCCCAATGATAAAAGTTTATTCATATTAAATTAATATTTCTCTTTATTTTTGCGAGCTTTTATTACAAAAGTGGTGACATAATTAAATATATCATCAATAGTATTCTTGAAAATTTAAATTAAACATCTTATACCTATTTATCTCTATCACTACACTTTTCCTTTTTCAATAGTTATTTGACTAATTTATTGTTTTAGTGAATGGAGATATTGAAGGTAAAGAATTAGAGAGTTGCTTTAGAATATATAATATTTGAAATAAACCAGAAGAAAATTTATTTGACATTCTAAAAAATAAGTATTAATAAATTAATTGTGAATTCAAATCAGATACTTATTCAATTTATGTTTTAAATAATGATCTTTCTTGACAGGGTTTGCGAATCAAATTACAGTTTAATTTTATAAATTAACTTTTGTATATAGGTAATAAAGTCTTAAAGGTAGATAAAATTTGATAGATAACATTAATTATTATATCTTAAAGCATGAGTAGATTGAAATTATAAATTTTAATATAATAGTATTTTAAATTATGTAACAATAAGAGAATATAAAAATTGAATGTACATTCTTATTAGATAACTTGTATAGTAGTGCATAATCTCTAAGAATTTCTCCCATTATTAATGGTTCATTGAACTAAACAATTAAATGTTGGCTCTCTCCTTGCTTCCTCCCTGCCTATTTTATATATGCCATTAATCAACATACTTCTTTAATATATGGATTGTCAATTAATGAAGAATCAAATAAATTGTTATCTTTATGTTATGATAAATTCATCTTAATGATTGAAAGCTCTAATCGAAGGATGAGAGAAGTCAAACAGATGATTGAAGTTGATATATAACTACTATTGAAATTCATAACTAATGATATATTTGCATTCTACCCTTTTTAAGGAGAGTAATTAATCTTTTACACTTATGATTTACTTTCCTTGTAATATTATTATTCAAAAAAATTGCCTATTAAAGGGAATATAGCTGAATCTTTAGGCTGAATTAGCAAAAGATCAGTTTATTAAAGTGGATTTATTTCTAAACAACATCTTAAATAAATAATTGTATATTTAGATGAACTTTAAAACATTAAATTTTATTAGAATTAAGATATAATAAAATGCAAATTTTTATAAATGTTTAGAATTATTGTTTCAAACATATTTTAATTTCTATATTAACCACAATGAATAACGATAAACCATTTAGTATTGTTCTGGAGTCTAAACCATGTAGGCTCTTTATTCTCGTATTCTTCTAACAATACTAAAAACTGAAAGTTTTGCTTCTTTTTGATTTAATAATTATTTAATCTAACAAATAGACAAAAAAGTTCCTGTCCTACCAATTCCAGCACTACAGTGTACCACAGTTTTTTTATTTTCCAAGATGGAACTGTTGGCTATATTTGCCAAAAAATCAAGAAGTATAAAAGAATCTTCATTAACTACTCCAAGATCAGGCCATCCATTCCATTAATAATGGTGTATTAATTTTTCTTATTACTGAAATTTAATAATAAATCTATTTGATATTAGACCTCCTTGTAATTCTTCTGTTTTTTGTAGTTTTACTTGATAAGGTCCATAATCAGATGATATTTCTGGCCAATATTTCTCACATTATTTCTAAATTGTCAATTAAATTTACATAATTATGATCATATAATTTACAAAGCATAATTATCACTCCAACCTCGTTTGTCCAAATCATATGCCAAAAATCATTAACAGTTTATTAAAGTGGACCCTAAGTAGCAATGTATTTCTTTTCAACATCATCTATACCTCTAATATAATTTGCATTAATGTAAAATTCCTCTTGTACATTTGATTTTACCATTGTGTGTACACCTTCAGTATTTCATTATGATTTACATGGCAATATATCTATATATCGATTCAAATGATGAATCTTTTCATTCCAAAAGAATTATTTTTCATGTTCCTATGTCTCTGTAATTTAACACAAGTAATTGAATTCTTTTTCCAATTTTCTTTAGGTAAAAGATTTTACAAACTCGTTGATATTTATTGCCATTTCATATTTCATAAACGAGCTATCATTACTTTTATATGATAAATCAATTGGAAGTTATTAACTCTCTTTCTGCGGATTCATAAATCAATTAAATGGCAATTAATTTTTGGTAAATAATGTATATTTTAAAAATCAAATATTGTAAAAACATCCAGAGTAGGAAATAATTTGATCCTTTGTTTTAAGACATAGATCTAATATCTTGATTCTTGCCCTTTTTTTGGATTTTAATTCATACATTAGAATTTAATTTCTTAATTTTCAATATTTTGGTTGATTAATTTAAAAAAATCAGTTGTGATACAATATAATAATTATTAAAAATATTTAAAAATAAATGAATTCTAAAATAATGAGCGATTCTAAAATTATATTTCTTTCATTTATTGATGATCAATAGTTCGAGAAATTTCATATTGCTATTTGTTGAAAAATGATGATTTAGTTTTATTAATTATTTGCTAACAATAACATAATTACGTAATATTAATAGTAATATGACCATTATAAATAGATTATCTTAGTTTCGATAGAATTATTTAAAGAAATATCAATGAGACCTGCATTATTTATTCTTTTATCGTTAACTCCTTTTATTTTAGCATTTGATGAAGCCTGTGCTTAACTATAATGTCCATAAGAGTATACAATTTGTATGTGGGATGTTTTTTATGTGCCTCTAATGAATAAGCTTGCAAAGATGAATGAGGAGAAACAGAACCATGCTTTTAGTAATGTGTGCAGTTATATGGAGATAAGAAATTAATAAAATTGTATAATTGTAATCAAATATATACATATAATTATTGGTTATAATTTAATTAAATTACTACAATAACACTTCCTATACAAGAATGTAATATCGAGCAATGCGTCAAGAATTTTGAAGCAGAATGTCTTTCAAAAACACATTTTAAATAAATTGAATGTAGGATTGGATTCTCTTAAAGATATCCTGAGTGTGAATGTTTAAATGAATGATAATCATTATAAAACCACCTCTTAATATAACCTATTTTAATTTAACAATTATGATCAATTAATTAAAGAAATGATCATATATTTATCAAACTCCTTACATTTTTTTTTGGAAAATTAATTATTATAAGAGATATTTTAATCTAATAATAATGAAATATTCTCAATTTCAGAATAAATTATTTTAAATTTCATACTGAATAAAGAAAATATGTTAATAACTCCTTTTACTCTAAAAAAAGAAAAGATATATTTTATATATCTGTGAGAAATTAGATTTTCCGTTTAACAATGCTATTTCTTAAAAACTTAGATAATTAATATTGAAATCCAGATACTGTAATAAGTGTAGTAACTTAGTGAATACTTAATTGATTTGATAATTTTTTATTTAACAATAGATTATTTGAATTAATAAAAAACTAATATTTTATACATAAGTCTATATTTGTAACTCATCAAATTTAACTAAATTATATAGTAATTAGGCTCAAATTTCTATTTCTACAAATTTATCTTATACAAAATTATTTGTGGTTGATTATCTATTTTTATTTTTTAACTTCTTTAAAATAATCAATAGAGATATTAGGACTAAGATTGAGAAAAATACAATCTGAATTATTTTATTATATTCCTAATAATCTTATTCCAAATATTAAATTCTTAAGGTTGCATTTGATATTTAATTTCGAATGTTTAATTCATAAAATTAAGCGGTGGAATTTGTGAAGTTTAATAGATAGCTATTTACAGTATAAAACATATTTTTCTATGAAATACATAAAAATGTAGATTAATTATAAATTTATATGTTTTGACATTAAGAATTTACAATTCCTATTGGATCTATCATAAGATACTTTTCTGCTTCACTTATGTTATATATCAGTAAATTGTAATCCTTTTAAAATATATCATTAAATATGATAACTTCATTCGACAAGGATATTATTGATTGAAAGATAGTATTATTATATGGAATTCTTAAATGTCCCAATTATTTCATCTTTACAGATGTTAGATCCAAATCAAACAATAATTCATAAACTTATCCACAGAAGTTTTCTATTAAACTAATTCCAGTTATTTATATTTATTTATTATCAAGTGACTTTATTTATTGAATAAAATTAAAATAATAGTTTTGGAAGATGGAATCCTGATATTAAAGAAATAATGATGTTAAGTTATTTATCTAAATAGTGCCTTGATCTTAGATGATCATTATATAATATTAAACTCTATTTCCACTACTATATAGAAGAAAACTATTAGTTAGATTTTTAATACTAATGATTCTTAAATTATCAAAGGAATTCATAAACTAAAATAATAGAGTTTCATTATTTAAATATATTTAGTATACTAATATTTTTGTGTTGCATTCTAAAAATAAAAATTAATGAAATGAAATCATTTATTTAACAAACGAGCATATAGATTTATCGATATTAAATGTTAGATATATTTCTTTATTTTCTTCCTAGATGATATTTACTTAAAAGAAATTGAACATATTATTAATTAAATATATTTTTTCTTCAAATCTAAAAATTTCAAGTTAATCTAATGAAATATAAGGAATTGAATCATTTTTTTGAAAATCAAATGATAAAGTTTAATCATACTAATTAATGCATATCGCACTGATATATTTAGTGCATTATCTATTATCTTAAAATTCTTGTATGCATTAATTGATACTAATTTAAGAAGAAGTAATATTTTATATAGGCCCTGTTACATAAGATCTAGGATCAAATTAAAGTATTCTTTTCCCTGATAATATTATTTCGATTTCATTAAGTATCAATTTATATATACAATTTTTTATTGTTAGTTTAATTACTGTTTCGTTATATATTTGATTATCAACTTTTGAAATTGCTTTTACTGTAAGATTAAATTCGTGAAGGAATTATTTAAATGGTTAAATCTGAATACTCAAAATGAAATGGTTAATTGTTTTGATATAAATTTATTGTTGAAATAAGTAGACTACTTCCTTTGTGTTTGAAAGTAGAAAACAGAATTCACAATCAATTTAAATACATTCAATTAAACTTTCAGAATAAGTTTATTGCATATCATACACAAGTACATAAATATCATTAGTTAAAATATTTTAAGTTGCAACTGCAATCAATGTGCCTTCTACTTAATATTTAACAGGGTAGATATATTGTAATTACATGTTGTATGTAGGCATTTCATATAATGGATATAATTAGAGGTTGAATAAGCGATACTTAATTATTGATATTTTGATTGGGTCTTCTTGTTATTTTTAAACTTTATGAATCACTAAAAATTCATTTTTATCAAAAGCTATCACATGAAGTGCATTCTAAATATACAATTCTAAATTTTATAATAAATTAAATATACTTGATACAATATTGTTAACTTCATACAAGAGAAAAGAATCAAAAATAGTAATAAAATCATTATTATATAATCTAATTTTACAATCATTATCAGTTACTTCCTCATAAAATTGATTAAGATTATCAAAACCATAATAGATAAATGAAGAGCAATCTTTTAGAAAAAGTTGAAATCCTTAACGATTAATTTCAACTCTCTTAATTGATTAATTAAATCTAATAATTTATTTTTGAATTACCTAATTTATTATTCTGAAAAAAAAAATGTCTTTTCTGTTATTCTTTATAATTATACATTTATTTTAATTTATAAACACATCTGAAATTGAAACATTTTCAAACCTTGGAATCTTGATTAATTCCTATTCACAATCTTTTATAATCAAAGTTTAATTTCTTAATAAGTACATAAATAAACCCATATTCTTGCTTGATACCTTTATAAATTTAAACCAATAAACAAGTTTCATATCAATACTTAAGCAGTAAGATTCTATTTGTTATTATAATGTTAAGTTAAAATTAAATATATCCTAGTTTTATTCTTTAAATCCCAAAGTAACTGGAGGCCCTAAGATTTGCAAAGGTAATTTTACTAAAATTTATGATAAATAATCATGAGCTTATAATTATAAATCTAATTAAAATTCATTGATGATCTAAATTTGATTTTTTTTGTCATAAAAATAAATATAGGTTTCAAAAATAAAATTATGAAAGAAATTAAAATACAAATTCTTTACTAATACTAATGGGGCCTTCTTGGTTTATTAATAATCTGTACAATTAAATAAAAGATCTAAATCACCTTTTTTGATTAGTATGTAATCTTTGTTGACAATTCCTACTAAATATTAAGAGGCAAACATATATATATCATCTAAAACCAAATTATATTACAATATTAAATTGAATCCTCCGATATGTTCAATCTATGTATTGTACAATAAAAGTATTGTATTATCCTAAAATAAAGCTTTTTTAGGTGCTTCTTTTCTAATAAGAATAAATATATCAGTAAACTTTTTATCAAAGGCTATATTATTTTGCTAAATAATAGCGATCAATTTTTCATGATAAATTTAAACAAATAAAATTTTTCTATCATTAATTGAAAATATCATTTATTTTATATTATTATTCATATCTAGTGAATATATCGCATAATCAAAGTGCAAAATAAGTTTTGTAATTTGTGGATGTATGATTGATTGTGAATGTGTGATTGACTTTAATATTAAATTGAAATCTTAATAAAAATATTACTATAAAAGTTCAATTTCATAAGTATTTTTATATACTTAAATTGACCAATCATAACAATCATATTAAGCTAAATAAAAGAGTTTATCATCATCATTGATGCCTAAATAAAATTAACAAAACTAATGTTTTGGTATCACATAGGTAATAGTAACTTTTGTATTATTTACTTCAATCCCAAATTTGTATAAAAGGTATTATTATTGAGAAGGTAAACTTTTCAAATAGACTATAAAGGCCCAATTATGAGAAACATAAGCTTTTAATAATGTTGTATTATTCATACTAAAATTAAATTGAAATTCTTAAGAAACAACAAATGACATATTAACTGTGTTAATTTCTGATTAAAACTTCAAATATCCAATTTGAAATAAAAATTCCTCCTATTTTTAATAAATGATAAAATATTAATCTTTTTATGGTAAGGTATGTCCAAAATATAGGAACTCATAACCATTTTTAGAAAATGTTACATTATGTAATATTTCTAAATATTGATTATTTTGTATATTAGGTAAAAGAGAGTTCTCTACAACAATTGTTTCATTTTAGGAGCATATTAGTTAAAAAGGAATTTGAATATAGATTGCAAATAAAGTAATCAACAAAGTTATTTGCATTTTTATATATATATTAAATATTAATATAAATAATTGAGTTAAGAAGATAATCTATTTTATTGTTATCGTTAATATATTATTTATTTCAATTTAGAAAGAAATTAGTTTTAATCTTAATTTTAGAATCAGAAAATTACACATAAAATTATAAAATAAATTGTTTTTGATTTACTAATGATGGATAAATACAAATATGGTATTTCATTTGTTTAATGAACTATAGCATAATCATTATATAGATCCAAAAATTACAAACACTCTTTCATAACAACATAATTATGTTGTAGAGTTAAAGTTTAGCATATTTGGGAGTAGACAAATCTCAATGATGAATGTGAAACAGTAAAAAGTGCAGGCTTGCTATGTAGGTATGATGATAAAGGCTTAATTAAATTCATCAAGAGAGTTATTGATTCAGCTGATACTTACACATATGAATAGCAGAAATGGTTATAATAGGCAATTCAAAAAATTTATTATGAATCATATTAAGAGTTGTCTCTCCATGAAATTCGTTTTTTGATAAAGGAAATATAAAAAGAGCATGAAAATAACAACAAAACAAGGACTATAACTTGTCTTTAACTTCTGTGTTAGATTTTACTTGGATTAGGAAGAATAGATGAAGCATTATCAATATGGCCTTCTTTTATTGGATTAGAGCCTAATTCTTTGGTGGGGTATCAGAAATAAGGTATTTACATATACACAAATTAATTAATAGCATAGTTATTGGCTAAGTTGAAAGATGAGGAATCAAGTATTGAAGTTTGGAATCTATATTTAAGCAATAATAAAGAAGAAGAATTCACATATTGTCAATAAAAATGTATTTTATATATAAAAGAGGTTTTAGCTTAATTCCTTTTTATTCAATTAGAGAGAATGGATGAAGCAGTTTAAGTATGGAATGATTACATTCTTAAAAACCCTAATTATCTAGATGCATATATTAATAAAGGTTATTTTCTGAATATAATATTATTATTAGCTGATCTATTACATTAGATGTTTGACATTGAAGGAGCAATAGTTGTTTATGATGATTATATAAAGAAACATTAGAATGATTACAAGGGATATAGAATTAAAGGTAAAAGATAATTCATACAATAAAGCTGACTTTCTTGTGGCTTTGAATTAGTTTGATGATGCAATAGAGGTTTGGGAAGCATATTTGCAATTATTTCCAAAAGATAAAAAAGCTTATGAGAAAATGGGTATATCTATATAGTAATCAATAGTGATGATAGTGAACCTTAAATACTAATGATATTTGCATACAATTATTTTTAATTTATTAATATATACGAATGAAGTAATTCTGTATTTCTAATTTAGATCAAAATATATACATAATTTTATTTAAGATTTAATATTAATAATAAATTAAATACTCAATATAACCATTAAAATATTAGTTTAACCCTATTTTTCATGTTTTGATTTTACAATATATCTTGAGGAATGAGTACTAATATTTATCTTAGTGATATCATTTTTTTTTATTCCAAAAATACCCATATTGAGGATATACATAACATAAAAATAAAGTAGCTTAAATATAATTAAAATATTATTTACAAAGATCCTAATACTAAATAGTAGATTTTCATTAAGTTTATAATGCTTTAAGCAATGTTAGAATTATCAACTTTAAATAAAGTCAAAAAATTCAAAAAAGTGTCTTATGTATCACAAAAATAAGATAAAAAATAACTTTGAAAGGTTTGACTTTATATTGCAATTGCATTTTCATCTTAGTTGTTATATTGAAGTTAATTCAACTCATAATTAAAATCTTAATCTATGTATTTTACTAACGAAGCTGTATATCCCAAAATGCCATTAACAATGAGATTGTGTATTGAATCTTTACTTTATAATATATAGAGATGTTAAGTACCTAGAATATGGCAATTGTTATTTTGAAGGATCACAAGATTGAATTTCTTCCCAAGCCTTTATTTTGCATATGTCATCATTCAAGAAACTATCAAATGGACTTACTTGATTATTTTTATTTGCATTTTCTAAGATTGTAGTTGATACATCGTTTATTATTGATGATAAAGAATTTTTACATTCTTTAAATAAAAGTAAAGTCTCAGTTTAGTTAATATAGGAAAGATTATTGTTTTATAACAAATTTTCTGTTTTTATAAGACCTCCTAAAAGACTTACAATATCCATTTTGATTCTAAATTATCCATATTTTAGAGTTGCTCTAAGGGATGGTTAAAAATTGTCATTATTTTTGACAAATAATAAATAACTAGTTAATATATATGTAATCCAAATAATAATAATCCATAAGATAACAATATAATTAGTCTTTGTTATGTGTTTCGTTTTTTTAATTCTTGATGTTAAAGATGATTCAGTATTATTAGGTTTGCCAGAAAATTCAGTTTATTTCTACTTTACTTTTTTTATTCCTTCATTTTAAATCATAATTTCAGAAAAGTTTTCAATTTTCCAATTTTAAGAATTTTTAATATCTAAAATGGATTTGACAGTCATTAGCTTAACAATTTATTCAACTGCTTAATGTTCATTTAAATGAGATACTAGGAATAGGATTTATTTTTATAATTTATCAATGAACACCCAATATTTTATTTGTATTAATATTAAAAGCAAAACAAGAAATAATTAAATGAGTATCAATTTTTAAAAATTTAATACTATTTAGTCTTAAGATTAAATAGTATCTTCAATGATTTAAATTACTAAATAATTAATTTATTTAGCTACTGACAAAATATTTAATCTAATAAACCCTGATGTAGAGAGTTCTTCATATTGTGGATTAGTCATTCTATAAGTAGATTCAATAACCTCATTTAGTATAATGTATAAATTTCCAACATTAGTAGTAGATGTACTAAGTACATTATTTGTTACTTATTTTATCTCTAATTCTCTTATTCCTTAATCTTAGGCTAATTTAGGAACATCGATATTTAATTGCTTTAAATATATTCTCCCATTTTCAAACATAGAAGCTACAGTATCTAAATTTCTTTATTCCAAAAATTAACTTAGTTTGATTACATTTTATTATTATAATTTAATCACCCAAAGTTAATAAATGGCAGAAGAGTAAAAATATGTTATATTTTATGGTTCTAATAAGTTCATCACTCCAGTTGTCTATTACTAGAGATTCTGTACAACTACTAAGTAATCTACCAATGAAATTACTAAAATACAAATCAAAACTATTAACAAAATCACTATAATTTTTTATAGAGGTAAGATAAGTTGAGTTTTTGAATATATTTATTCTACTAAAAATTACGTTTCCTTATAAGTTGAACAAACAGATGATCTTGAAGGATTGGATGCAAAATCGTTGTTCTCTTATTTGTTATTTTAAAAAAATTCTAATTTTTCTCTTAATTGAGACCTACTTTTACTTTTATCATCCTTTTTTTTACTAAATTGAAGTTCAAGTTTCGAAAGTTTCTATTTCTTAAACTTAAATTATTCATAAACTAATTACTTATTCATTATGATCATTTAAATCAATATCTTCTATATTATAATTTTCAGAAAACTTAGATTTCAATACTAATGGTCCTAATTGAGTTCTATATGTATCTAATTAACCTTGAGTTTCTGATGATCTTAAGGGTATTTAATTTTTTATTAAATTCTATTCAAAACTTTGATTAGCACTACTAAAATTCAAGTACTCATTTTCTTTCTAAACATCTGGTGTATCATTTATAACCTTAAAATCTTATTTTGCTTCACTATTGACATCACATTACTCTATTTTGTTGAAACCAGTAATAGATTAAATGTTAGGGGGATTTTGGAATTGTTTATCTTCCGAAGTTCCAAATTTGAAGTTTTATTCAATTTGGCTAGCATTGGAAAATATTGATTAAGTCGATAAGACTTTAAAATCTGTTAGCATCAAAACAAAATATCCGATTTTCTTTTTCTAGATCTCAAAAGTATTAAATTCTAAATCATATTAGAGTGCTAATTGAAATTATGACTTTGAAACATCTCCAAAATCCACAAAATCAATTAATTAGGATTATAATTATGGTTAAAGTAATATGATTTGAATTCCATCAATATCTTTATCACCTAATTCTACATGTTATGTATCATAAAATGTTTACCGACTTTTACTTACATCAAATTTCTATTTAAAAATTGATAATTAATGATTTCTTTTTTTATAAGATTTTTCATAATAAGAAGGTTGAATAATAAAAGATTCTAATAAATTTTAAGTGAACATTAAACATTCTTAATGATTGTTTGGTATGATCCAAGTAGATTTTAAATTAGTTAATTAATATTATTTAGTCTTCTTATACTATTTGACTAATTATTCAACCTAAAACATTATATTTGGAATATAATATTGGATTAGAGGTTTTTTTTGTAAAAATGATTTAATACTTGATTCACTTTTTGAATTGTGTATTATTCTTTCATTTGTAAATATTTTCATAAAGTGATAATTAGATTTAGCAGCATTTTCATAAAATTATTTTGTTAAACCATGAATTGAACCATCAACTCCAAATAATATCATCTCATTTTTTTAAGTTTTACTCATAATAACATTCAATATGAAATCATTGTTTTCTGTATCATAATGAGGATATATATTTATTACACAAGGTTCTACATATCCTTCTGAATTTTAAATGTAAGTTTTTCTACTTTACTTTTGAGCCTGTGTGTAACCCTATATTGTATATCTCTTAATAAGATCATCATGGATATCTGATAAAAATTATGGCATTAATTAGGAACAATGTTTTACACTTTTAAGATCTTCTTCTTTTTCTTCTAAAAAGTATGCTAGCTTCTTTGTGTCTAAATTAATGAATTCTCCTCTATTTTTGATTAGACTAGATTAAAATATAAATACTCTATCTTTGATAAATATCATAAATACTTTGAATTAATTGAATGCTACTTAATGGATCATCTTATCGAAATCTTTCATTTTTCAAATGTTCTTCAATTTTCTTCTCAATTTTAAAAGATAAATATTAATTATTGTATATTACTGAATAATATATTTGTATTATTCTCATACTTAATGTTTCAGAGATAATAGAATTTTTAAGTCTTTCATTTATCATATCATATTTTTGATTCATTAAGTATTTACATTATATAATATTTTAAGTAAGAGCTATCGCTTCATTAATGAATGTGTTAATATTTTCATACCCTTTTATTAAATGATTATAAAAGTTGATCTTCTATTATATAACTTTTTCAAAACAAGGGAATATTAATTCCTATGAAAAATAGCATTCAAATACTGTACTAGTTTGTAAATGTTTAGAAATGTTTTATTTTTTTTAAGAATGTAAATCGTTTTTAGATAATTCAAGTAATAAATCACTTTGCTATTTTAAGTATTTGATTAAATTTTAAGAAGTTCCAATAAAATATAAGTTTCTGGTTTCAATTCTCAATAACTTAATTAAAGATTTAATTGGATATTTTTCTGATATATAATTGCAAAACTGTATGAGGTAATTTAATTCGGATGTACTTCTTATTATTCTTTTAAGTAAGCAATAAATCATATTAGAAGGTTATTTACACTTGGAGCACTTATGTAATTTGAATGCAAGTTAAGGGAGAATCTAATTTTCTTAAGAATTACTTTTATTTAATGATATCTAAATTAACTTAAATTTAATTATATAAATAATACCTAAATAGTTATGATATTAACTTGATTCTTAGTCATAATGTAATTCATTCTTATTCTATTCATAATTTAAATCTAGATATATAAAAATATAGAAATTAATAATAAATATTCACAAATTTGAATCCCAAAATATAGACTAAATATTGTAAGTATAGAGACTACTTTAATCAATACATGAATAAAACAATTTTTCTTATTAAGTTATTATATTACGGATATCCCTTACTTTAAAACTACTAAAATAACTCTAATTATTTATTATTATTTATAAATCTTTAAAATAACTGAAAGAATCATTAACAATTCCTTTATTAAATTATATACCATCTAATTTTCTAAGACTATAATATTGTTATCTCCAATTAAGGTTTGTGATCTTGAAAAATATAAATGAACAAATTTCATCATTATGCATATTGAAAGATTAATGGTACACGAAATTATCAAAAAAATTTCATTTGAGTTTTGAATAATGAAAGTATGGTTTCCTGTTGCTTCTTCATAAAATATTAACAAAGAAGAATATATTACTGGTGTATAAATCAAAGATGTGTAATATCTAAAACAATAATGTAAAATTTGAAATGAAAAGTTACTTTCTTTTTCTTCTAGTATTAAATGCATTACAAAAAGTGATACAAATGCAATATGCATAAAAAATAATATATAAACAATCAGTGCAAAGTAAAACTGAGAATTTTATTCAAAAGCCAAACAATATCTAACAAATTAGAAAATGAGACTAATTGATATATAATTCTTTCAATACTTCATGTCTCTATTTAAACTTTAGCTTTATTCAATTGTAATACTAATCTCTTAAGCTTTAAAAATAATCGATATCAAAATTTCTATACTAAGTATGGAACTGTAATTTGAAGATGAATGAATACACCTACATATGAATTGTGAAACCTTAATAATTTTTTCTCTCATCATAAATATTTATCAAAACAATTAAACATAAAAGAATATCAACTAACATATTAATTATTTATTTTATCAACAAAAATTATAAATAAAGAGAAGTTTATTAAATAATTTTTAATATAAAACTCCATATTTACATGGAATCTCACTTATGTAATTATAAACTGTCTAAATTAGACTGAAAAAAATTATGTAATAAAGGATTGGAAACACATAGAACAATTTTCATATTTTACAAAACTATTGATTGTCTATATTTTAATTTTATAATCAAAAATTTTGATTATAAAATTAATAATCTCAATTAAAATTAATTACCTTAAATTTATTTCTTAACTAATATGATTTAGATTTTAAATACATAATTAATAAAAATAAAAATCATCAAATCATATTAAATTTCATTATTTATTTTTTAATATTTTTACACGTTATTTTATAATTTTAATTTCCATCTGCGAATAAAGTAAATCAATAAAATAATAAATATTATAGTCAATGAGTAAATTAAATATTTAGTTAGTATTTCAGTATATAAACTTAAGTCATCATTGAAAAATGTTAGAACAACTTACTCTTCTGATAATTCATTTTAAGCTAATAAATTAAATTTAATTTCTTTCTATTTTTTTCCAACTTCTAAAAGTGATATCTCATAACCAATCTATCCTACATATATATCCCCAGATTAATTTATTGGATTAAAAAGGTAGTGTGTAGTATTAAAATTAAAAATTTCATAATCTGGCTAAGAAGAACTAGCTATATAATTTAAGCTATTCTTTAATTTTAAATCATACAAATAATAATTATGGTTGATGAAGATTTAGATAAAATCTTCCTTAAATTATAACTGCCTTTCATTAGTCAAATGATCAGTTATTTTAAATATTTCAGTTATAGAAAACTTACACTCTTTCTCTTAAATAGAGCATTTAACAAATCCAATAAACATCGTTCTTTTTGAAGTTATGAGTATCTTAGATATTATTTATTACTGTTCTATCTTAAAAGACTTATAAAATATTGGAGTTTCAAGAAATATAATTTAAGATTCTAATTCATTTTTTAGCAATACATTTATGAATTTTTGTTTATCCAACTTATAACTACTATTAAAATATAATTAATTTTAGTCTAAATAATAGACACTCATTAAACAAAAAGAAAAATCTTAATTGTTTTTAAGAAATACAAATATATTTGATATCTTTTTTAAGATAAAGAAATCATCAAATTAATATTGAATTTAAAAATGCAATTCTGTAACTTATTATTCAAATATTAGGAAAAATCGTGCTTATTCTTCAAATTTTAGCATTAATATATTACCCTGTTTTTTATACTTTGTTATCTGAAAGTAACTGCATTCATAATTTGTTACAAATTTTTCAAAATAAATTTAGTTGAGTAAATTATATTCATAAATTAAAAATACACATGTATCTTATTGATGCTTAATTATAAGTAGATTATCATCTTCTAAAAGATATATTTACGAAATTGATATTGTATGAAATAGATGATTATCATTGTTGACTATCTTTAATATTTTACCCTCAAATTCAAATTATACTAATTAAATCGATAAAGTATCATTTCCTTAATATTAAATAGTACGAGTTTGAAGACATGGAGTTTAGTCTGAATGAAAATTGCATAAATACAACTTTTATCTTTGTAAATAAGGTCCATGTAATTCTAAATTAGAAGCATTCAATAATTTAAGTTTTTTGATTGGACCAGAAAAATATTCTCTTATATTCAATTAAATAGTAGATTTTGATATAATATGTAATATTTTGGAACTTGTGTCCAATTTCTTTATTGTATAACATAAGTTGCTGAATTAAAATGTGACATACACAATTAATTTATTAAACGGCTAAATTTAAGAATAACATACTAAGCTTTCGTTAAATGTTAGCATATTTTAATAGTAATCAAAACTTTAAATATCAACTTTAAAATTCAAGTAATTAAATTGATAAATCTAGATTTTGATGTATTTATCATAAAAATATAAAAATTAGGGAGTGGAAAAGAATTCTAATCGACCTATTTCGATAATTTACTCCAAACTATGGGCTATAATGGTTTGTGTATTAATTATTAAAAGAAATAAATCTTCAGATAGATTTTTAGTTGCAATTATAATTTTTCCATAATTACACTATATTTTGAGTGGAATGTAGATTTGATATTGATATTAATTTAAATTAAGTTATTCTTAAAATATTAATTATTAATCTCTATATAAATATTTTATTATCTTATTTTAAAATTAATCTATTGCATAGAAAACTATTAAAGATTTTTCAAATAATGAATAAATTATTAAATGATCTTAAAATTAAAATACTGAATTGGTTTCCTGAAATTTTATATAAAGTTGTTTTTCATATTGTATCATTAAATTTTAATTAATCTGTCTAAAAAATAACACTTTGCTTTCTTTTAATTACTTTTCATATTTATAGAAAAAGTTTAATTGTTGTGACAAATTTATCACAAATATATGATTATTATCTTCAAGCTAAAAAACAATTTATTCCTTAAATTAATTGATTTAAAAAATCTTTCCAGGTAATTTAATTATTTAATAAGTGTTTACAGATTTTGAAAAATCATGAATCCTAACTTCTTAAAACTCTAATAAAACTAATACTACTGTTCCTATGTAATAAAATACCTCTGTTTATTCTGAATTATAAACTAAACTTTATTATAATTCTTCACCTTTACATGATTATAAAATATATTTTTAATCATTTTTCCAGACATATTACTGAGATAATAACCCTTTGTTTTAATATGTTAGTAAATATGGAGAGTCTTTAGAGTTATATCCTTTTATTTTAGGTTGACAAATCAATTCCCATTCTTACCTATCACTTATATCTACAATTTTAGAATTTGGAGCCACTTAATAAATAATAGGTCTATTTGATTCAATGAACAATGTTGAAAATTTAAAAGAAATGTAATTTTCATGTAAGCAAGTTACTCCAAAATCTATATTTTCTTTCAAAATATATCCATAAAATTAAGTATTGTCCTACTGATAAATCTAATAACAATTCATTATAACATAATCCTCTTTAAGAAGTAAATTTTTAGTTTAAACTTCTAAAAGATAATTATAGATATTATATTAAAAATATCCTAATTAAAATTATAATTTAAAGGCTTTAATTGAGTTCTAGATATAATCATACCCATAAAATAAATTATAGGTTTTATCATATTTTAAGGTTGACAATTTCAATTAATAATTCTATATTATCCTTTGATTCATCATTACCGAAATCTATGAGCTATATTATAATATTAATAAATTCTTCCAATAATAAATATCTTCAGGAATCTAACTTATACTCAGATAAATTAAATTATTAATTACAGTAATCTAATTACTAGTTGTTTCAGAAATTAATACATAACTATAAATTGAACAAGTAGTTGAAAATAACAAAGACAATATTTAATTTTGTTCTTAAGATACATAAATAAACTTTACAGACATTACTTCAATATCAATCACTTGATAATAATTCTTAAAGATTAAATATAAATTATTTTAACATAATTAAATATTTGTAAGTTCATCATTTTCAGAAATATTATCATGATTAGTTAAATTATTTATATTGATGATATTTTGAATAGAATCCCCTTTATACAAGAGCACACTCCAATACTTGCATTTTGTAAAAGCAATTATAAATTAATCTTCATACACAGTATTTAATACTTATCTGTAGCATGAATTAAAATTGATTGATTATGTGTTATTATATGTATATTAGGTTATATTTCTATCTAAATTCATGGATATGATATGAATATTTGAAATTGAAAAACAAAATATATTTACGATTTGTTATTCATTTATAAAAAGGTTTTCACAAGTATAATTTTCTTTAGAAGGGGTTTTAATTTAACTAGTTACTTCAGAACCAAAAATTATTTGATTATCTACTAAATAATTATGCATTCTCTTTTTACAAGTGATGTAATAAGTAGTAGTATTCTTACTCAGCCAACAAAATTGACTAATAAAATTTTAATTGTTATCAACATCATTTATAATAAAGGTTGGCAATAATATTATTACATCTTAATTAGAGTAATTTTAAATGATTTATGTTTCTATTATCATCTTATGTTAAAGTTATGGATCAGAGAAATTTAAGTCTATACTCTCCAAAAATATATTGTCCTATGATGTAATGTAAAATTCATTTTTTTGAAGGTCCTTAATATAACAATTACTAATATTTATTTACTCTGCTTATTGGTGGAATGGGAATAAGAAATATGTGAGAAAAACTAGTAACATAAAAGATATATTTTATATTTATTTATTATAAAAAGGAACTCATCTCAATTTTTGGCATGTGTATTTTACCAATAGGTTTTTGATTTTTCAATGTCTGGTTTAATGGTTGCTTATCCTGGTTTCCATGAAGCTGGACACACTTCTCCATGTTTTTCAACAAATTAGAATGCTTACAATAATCTAAGATATTCATCTATATTTCTATAATTTGAGATTATTAAATACCTTCCAACTGGGGCATCATTAATTGAAGCATGACGTAAATTTTAATTTCCATCAATTAAGAATGTTCCTCTTAATGAAATTCCACTATCTGTAAGAACTCCATAATCTGAAGAGATTTGTTTTGTCAAATCAGATAACAGGAGAATATCCAATCCACCTAATCCTCCATCTGCTTTGGGCTTCTTCACATATTCGGCATGTGAAAAAACAGAATCAACTGAACATCCTAAGACTTCACAGTTGTTTTCTCTGAATTATTTAGCTAATTTAGAGAATTAGATAATTTCTGTTGGACATACAAAAGTGAAATTCAATGGGTAGAAGAAAAGTAATAAATACTTGCCTTTAAAGTCAGTCAATTAAACTGATTCTATAGCATTTTTAGTTGGATTCCTTTGGAATATATCTATAGATAGTACCATGCATTTGTTTTGAAGAATGGGGCAGCTTTTTAGATGATTGCTTTTCCTGACATTTAATGATTTGGAATAATTAATGATTAATCTCAATTAATTCTAAATAATTTATATATACTTCATTATGATATACTCTATACTCTTAGTGTATAATGACTAAATCCAAATTAACCAAGTATTAAAACGATAACTCAAAAGAAAACATTATCATATAAATAGTAATAATTTTTTTTCAATTATTAATTTAATGTCAATAACGCATGAGTAATTAAGGAAGTATTCGTATAATAGATGGAAAAATTCTTAAAGACCCATTCAAGAAATAACTTAAAAAAGAAAAGAAAGTAATCCATCTCTTTTAGAGATACATTATGATAATGATGAATAATTTGAAAAATTAACTCCAGAAATTCATGTCTTTTAAGAAAATCATGAAGAAAATCAATTGATTGTATCTAATTAAATTCAACAATCTAATTCATGTGATCCTAATCATTCACTTTCAAATATATAAAATTTAAACAAATCCTAGAAACATAATATATTTTAACCACTTCCAAATAATTACCTAATACATTCATTACTTAAAATTAATAATTAAAAAGGAAATAACTTTGTAATCAAAGAGTAATTCAATATTTGTATTGATCCTACAAATTAAACTAAGTTTAATAAATCTATCTAATTAAATGAAGACTCTCTTAAGTAATAAATCCCTTAAATACCTCAAAATTAATATCTCTTTCTTTAAACTAATTAAATCTCATAATATATTGAAATATCTTAATAAGTTGATGAATAAAATGAATTAAAGGAAGTAAATTAAATATTTGAATAACAAGAATTATTTTTAGAATCTAAAAAGGAATTGTAAATCAGATCTGATTTTCAATCATCTAATCCTAGAAATGATCCCGAAGAACAATTCTTTCCATAAGTTGTTCAGATGGATGTTGATTACAATAAAGATGATTACCTAAATATAATAGATGATTACATTGAATTTATTAAAATTACAGAATATACTGATGTACAATTAATTGAATAAGAAATTTTAAGATAGTAATATATTTCTTCACAAAAACAATTTATGCTGAGAATTGATCCTCTAATTACTAATATGCTATTGGAATAAATACCATATAACCCTTATAAAAAAGAATCCAATGTCCATTTTAAATATATGGATTACGTAGATTTTTATGATGCACTTAAAAATTATAAGAACCAATTAGAATAAGATTTGTATATTTCAGATTTAACTGATTTCATGCATAATCAATTATCCTAATAAACACTTAATTTTTTAGAACTAAAAAGATAATAGATTCTATGGACTCCATCACTCTTTAAAGCATTATAAAGGAGTAGAAATGAATTAATTACAATATTCTCTATTTACAATTAAATAAAGATTTCTGATATATAATTATTTGATTAAGATATTGATGCTTTTAAAATGTAAATAAAGTAATTGAGCTCTAATCAAATCAATATTTTTCAAAATTTATTTAGAAAATATAAAGAAAAAACACTAAAAAAGTTAAAGGATTTAAAAGTAATGAATTTATCAATTAATCATAATAAATCAATGTTAATTAAATCAAAATAAGAACACTAAAATTAGAATCAAGCCTTTTAGAATCAACTAGATGAATTTAGAAATAAATTACAAGAATATTAAAATAAATTACCTTTAGATTTTAAACAAGCAATGAGTTTAATCAAAAAATTCAATAAGTACTTCATTATTATATTTTAGTATTTAATAATTTTTTATATAGATAAAATAATAAGAACATATGTTTGAGAATCAAGGATTACTTTATGTTCCAA
>JPFL01000061.1:53971-97559 GCA_000733385.1 Paramecium biaurelia
TTTAACATTACCAATAGGAGAATTTGCATGGGAACATAATTTATAGTAAGAACAGGAAGCATTAAATAAAATAACAAGAAGATTCTGTCTTCTTAATCAATTTTATGAATAATCTATATAGAAATACTAAACTGAATATTAATTTATTAGATAATTGAAAAATGGATAAAAAATTATGAATGATAATATAAATATTTTAGTCTAATACTTAGATATTAAAAAAATTATTCAGAATTAAAAGATAAGTATATTCCTTTATCCTAAGGTACACTTACAATAAATCACGATTTAAACAATAAATTATCATGATTTAATTGTTTAAACAAACAATCGAGTGATAGCAATTCAATAATTAAATTAATATTAATTTATTGAGGATTTAAAGTAGATTTTATCTTTAGAAAATTATTCTTCAGTGGAATACTCTTTATAGAAAATGAAAAATCAGTTAAATTTGAATAAATTTTCAAAATTAATTTAAGATGAAATTAACTTATTGCATACCTATGTTACTTAAGCATTATGTTACTTTCCTAAAAATTTAATAGATGTCTTTGTTCAGACTACTACGTATGAAGAAATTGAATTAAAGCTTGGAAATATTGAATAATTTGAAGCTTTGGAAAACACTAATTTGGAAAGTTAATCATAAGACTTATTTGAAATATTTAAGACATTTTTTGAGTCTAAAATATAGCGCTAATTTGATGAAATACTCATTCAATTATATGAAATGAGCAAAGAACAAAATAGTAATTGGAACCCAATAAAGTTAGCTAAAAGGATAGATTTAATGTATGATTATTAGAGAGAGGATATAGACACAAATTAATATGTTAAGAAGGAATTGATTGATTAAATTATTGATTACCCAGATTTACGATATCTATTTTAAGAAGCAAAGTCCCTTTTCAAATAGATTAGAGAATTAATTTAAGAAGAAAAAGATATTGAAAAAACTAATTAATCTATTTTAAGTTTAATTTTGGATTTTGAAGCTCCAGAAGGAATAGATTCTACTTTGATAGATTTATAACCTTTAGAAAGATTTCATAGAAGTTTTAAGAAATTTGATCAATATTCACAATTAAAAAATGAAATCATTAATTTAGGATTAATATTACAATAAGAATATAGTTAATATTTATTATGTTGTCAAAGTAAAATCAGTAAATTATTTGATTGCATTGAATTAAAAATAAATACATTAGATAAGGAGATTTTAGATAATATTTTATTTAAACCTCTAAATATAAATACTTCAGTTCCAATCTATGAATTATATACATTATTGAATTATCGTTATTCTGATTTCTAATCAATTCAAATAGAAAAGTTTGAAAACAAATAATAACGAAATATTATATTATTTTCATAGAAAACAAATTAACATTTTGATTAAGATATTGATATAGTGTTAGAAGTATAATATGATAAATCTAAGGTTCACAATGTTGGAATATACATTGATCAATAATTATGTTTTTCATGTGAATGACATTTAATTTATTTTTTTTACTTTTTATTGAATTAACTGTGAAAATAAATTATATCAATTAAATATATTAATTACTAATTATACTTTGAATAAAACAATTTATGGAAGTGAAAAATCAACATTTGTAGTTATATCAGTTATTATACAATTGGGGACAATGAATTAAATTGAATTATTGGAAAAACATTTCTTAAAATTAATTCATTAAATAGCAGCGAACAACAATTTTGGATTGCATAACTATTAAAGTTGATAAGAATGAAATACTAATATAATTATAAAAAGAATTTAGCTAGAACATACCATATGTAAGAGTTATATAAGATTTATAGAGAATTTTTTAAGAAAAATAATTAATACATTATAAAATTGTAATAAAAATGATGAATTCACTTAAAAATTGGATGATAATGTTTAATATATTGAAAGTTTGAAATAATTAATATGATATGTAATTTGAATCAAGATTTCTAGGCAATGCATTTTCTTTAGCAAGGTCTTTGCTCTATCTACATACATGTTTCATGACAAACTTATTTATGCTAATCTGTATTTGCAGTTAATTTATATGAGTTAAGACATTTTGTAGTGCAATTTAATAATTAATCTTAACAATCAGTCAAACAATCTGAAGAAACAATGATGATTATCCAACAAAGCAATATTATTTAATTCATTTTAAATTCAATTAATTTTTTATGTTATTAATATTATTGATAACTTATAAATAGTATTAAACAAAGTAATAAAATGAAGAAACAGAAATGTTAATTATGTCACTTAATGGTATACGAATACAAAAATACATAACAATAGTGGTTTCATTTTTATTTCATACATAATGATAATATCCTTTCCCTTGGGTGCTATTTATATATATATAATATATACTCTTTTCTTATTAGGAAATCCAAAGTTTAGTTCTTTAAATTTGCTTTATTCTGGAGCAGATGAATTTAACAATTCTTTTTCTGCTTCAATTAATACTGTATTCTTTTTAAAAATGGTATTTTTCTTATCTCTTGATTTTTATCTAGAAGAGACTCGAGAAGCTTGCCTTGATTTTTGTTATTTTAATTTTTCGTTATTGAGAATTCCTAAAAATTTATCAATATTATTTCTTGTTCTATTAATTTCCTAAGTGAGATTAGTTCTTAATTAAGTAATATCTGATCTATATATAAATATATATTAATAATTTACAATCTTAAAGTATCAGTTACACTTGAGTCTTGAGTTGGATTTGTGTAAAATTTTCTTTTGCTTATATCTTTAACTTTTTCCTATAAATAGATATAAATGTCTTACTAATCTCTTAAATTTGAGTTCTCTTTCTTAAAATCTCTTCATCTATAATAGTTGTGAATGATCCATTTTCTAAACATTCTTAATTTAATCCTCTTCTTCTTCTCCTTCATTTTAATCAGATTTAATATTCTTATAACAATTATCCTCTAATGTAAGAAGATTAACGCATTATTTATGCTTTTAATAATTGTTGATATTATCAGATTCTATCTTATCAATAATCTCTTCCCTCAACACACAATAATTCATATATTGTATCATTTAAGGAAAACTTAAAGGAACAAAAGTTAATTATTATGTTAGGTTACTTTGATTGATTTCATAATCTTCTCTAATTTTCTTCATTAATTATACAAACACTATAGAAGTATGAAATAATAATGATACTGCCTAAAGCTTCTTGATTTTAAAGTGCTTATTTAAAATCTGTCCAATTCAATTTATCTAAAAAAGTGTGTTTATAATTAATAGATACCATCTTCATCTTCATCAATACTTTTGAAGAATTCTTTAAGTTTGGATTTGGTGATATTTATTCCATATTTAATAAACATATCATATAATTCAGATCTGTCTAGAAATTCTAATGAATTTTATTAGATACTTTATACTTGATTTATCTCTGTCAATAGAGTTAAAAACAGCTTTCATCATATTTTATTCTTTAAGTTCTGATTCATAGAGAATATATTTATCTTTAACCCTAGACTTGTAACGATTTCTTAACCATTTAATGGTATCGAAAGTTTTGAGATTATAATTCATAAATTTTATTGTACGATTATAGATAATCAATATCATTTTTTTGCTTATTGAGCTGCCAAATCTTCGTCCATTTGTTTAAGTTAAGCACCACCTCTGAGAAGACCAGATCTTCTGGCAGCAACAAGACCGACTTTTTAACCAGGAGGAGCATATCTTGAAAGTGTGGATGGATGACCAATATGTTGTTAATTACCACCACCATGAGGATGATCAACTGGATTCATTGCCACACCTCTAACTTTTGGCCAGCATTTTCTAAGTCTTCTATATTTGTGGAATTATCTTCCTGCCTTTAGAATGGGCTTTTCAGTTCTTCCTCCTCCAGCAATCAATCCTAAAATAAATTCAAATAAATTACCGACTGTGGCTCTGCAAAGAGCACTAAGTGTTTTTCTGGTACCTGATGGTAATCTAACTCTTGTTGTTGTTCCATCATCTGAATGACCAATAATGGTGGCATAACAACCAGTTGCTCTTCCCAATGCTCCTTTATCTCCTGGATGTTCCTCCAAATTGCAAACTACTGTACCCTCTGGGATTTATCCAATTGGAAGAACATTTCCTGTTGCCAATTAAGCTAATATTCAATATTTAAATCTTACCTTTTGCTCCGCAATAAATGTATTAGCCAGTGTATGAACCTTCAGGAGCAATGAAGAGCTTAGTGACTTTTGAGTACTTATATGGGTCCTTGAATTCAACCTCAGCAAGTGGAGCTCCTCGTCCTGGATCGTGACGAATTGCAGTAATCACACCTTTGACATAGCCATGTCTTTCAGCATAATCAAGATGTCTGTATTAAGGAGATCCGATTCTTTAATTTTAATGTGCTTTGAAAACACTGTTTGATTTGCCCTTTCTTTGTGCTCTGATTCTTTTACCCATTTTTAAAAAGATTTTAAAATTTATTTTAAAGGCCAATGATAAATTCTTTAATAAACTTCATTAATTCCAGAATGGCTAATTTCTAATCTATGTTAATGACAACTCTCATGTTTAGGATAGCATTTATTACTTTTTTCAAATGTACATTGTTCTTTTTCTATCATCTCCCAAAATTTTAAATTTTCTTGTGATTTTACTTTATCTTTTGCATCTCCTCAATACTAACATGAAAGTTTTAAGATACTATTACAAATGAAGCAAGTACTTCTATATTTCCAAGCTCTGCTAATAATCAATTTTATTTTCTCAATATTTAAAGATATTCCCTTGAATTCCTTGTATTTTTATATTAACTATAATTAGATATTTATCTTAAATTCTAGTTTCTATATACCTCATATTATAGAATGTAGACTATATTGTTATTTTAACTAACATGCCAATTACATTAATCAAAAAAAATCTGTTGAATAAACATTATATTATTAAAAATGATCAAAATAATCAATAATTTTTTTCAAACTCGTATAAAGCATCATCATGTAATTTAGCCTAAAATAATAAGTACAAAAATACATCATGTTCATGAATCTAAAATTGCCAAAAACGATTGTATTCATCATCTTTTTCCTCTTATGCATAATCATGTTTTTATTAAGTATGATATTAATTTACTTGTTCTTAATTTTGATTCTAATTTGACATCTCTCCAAATTATTAGAAATTTTATTATTGTTATGTTACTCCTTCTGTTTGATTTTACTCTTAACTCCATGAAAAATTAGACCATTCTTATTATTACCCTTCAACAGGATTTGCTTACTCATTATTACCTATATTGAAAGCATCAAAAATATTTTATATATTTTGAGTATTTGCTTCATTCATCTTCTCATCATGATTGGAATTCAAAAAGTCACCATATTTTTTTTATATATCCTCCTTATTAAAATCAACATCTTCATTATAATCAGCTCTTGTATGACCACCTAATTCATGATTATTTAGTTTTTCAGCCTTATCATAAAATTATTCTCTAAATTTTTTCCAGGACTCATTCTTTAATTCTGACTATAACAATGGATATTTTGATTAATATTCTGCCAAAAAATGAGACAATTTAGTCAAAAAACCTAAATATTCTTTTCTCTATTTCTTATCATTACTCACTTCTGAAGTACATTTCAATAGAAATTGAATAAACTCATTTTGATTGAATAACTAAATATTTTATATAATATTTTACATTCTAGACCAAACTATCTAATTTTTATTCAATTATATGTACAATAAACCTATAATATTATAGATGTAAGATATCATGCTTTTCATATTTGATAAATAATGAATTATAAACTTTGAAGATATCCTATTCGAATAATTTAGTAACAAAAGATTCTTGATTCAAACTTATGCATACTCCAATAATTTCAAGAATTTTAATCTTATGTTATCCGAAAATATGTGTAGCTGGTTTTTATAGGAAGTCTAACCATTTATCTAAATGAGATTCAATTTTATTGAATAACTCCTATTAATTCACATAGAATATTGCACTTTCAGCTGGGTCTCCTTATCTTGTTGTCATTTTATAAAGTAAGGTGAGTAGATTATATAATGCAGTTCCAGAAGCAAGAGACACATAGTTGTTTTCATGTACAATAGATTAACAAAATTGATCTATTGATTCTCCATATAAGAAATCAAATATAGGTTATGCCTTGAAAATTACATAAGCCTTTTAAGTGATCTCTAGGATAATATGAGAAACATTGGTTGAAACCTATAATAATATTATAATTATTTTTACTTCGAAATTTGAGGTATCTACAATTCTTCCAACTACTCCTTTAATTAAATGGATCCTCTAAGGTGTATAATCAACTTAAGTTTCTTGTTCGATTGATAATAAACGAATTACAAATTCTGTAACTGAACGAGATTATAATTGCTTGATTAATCCATCTACTAAATTCTAATATTAATAAAATTCAGCAAGAAAGATATCAGTACGCATTTTCAACAAATTAAATAATACATTGCAGACATACCCTGCTAAAACTGGATTTACCTCTTCATCTGAAATAAAAAATTAAAATAATATATGCAATAGAGATCTATTTAAATATATTATTTTTGATACTTATCTTCTCCAAAAAATTACTCTAAAATTTTAGGATTCTCACAACAAACTAATAATTCACATGAATAAAATGGATATCTAAATGCTCTTTTTGAATTTGAATCATCCACTGGCATCTCAGTTAAATAACTGACTAATTCAGCCACTTGTTTGTTTTGCATACTACAAATCATTCAAAATCTTACTAATCCATTAATTTTTAATTTTAATTTCTGAATTCCCCTATTATTAAATCATCATCCAACAATGTTGTCAATTACAAGTCTGGATTTTCAAAATGACGATCGAATCCATTCTCTTTCATAAGCATGCCAAAATGAGTCCAAAATTGAGCACTATATGTAATCACATATATCCTTACCTGAAATTCATCGTGAGAATTAATTTTATTAATGGAATAATTAACAAATTACTTTTTGAATTAAACATAATTACAAACAACAGTATGTAAGAATAAAAAAATGATTATACTTTTTATATGTTATGATATTAGATGAGAATTTTGAATCTTATTGTCAATTTATTATTTCTATTAGAAATACATTTTTTATTTTATTCATATAGAATGTAGAAATCAATATAATGAATTTTTACTTAGATGAAAATTAAATATTAGATCAATTATATATAGGAATTAAATGTGAATAATCATTTAAAAAAACATTCCTTAAATGTTATCTTAAATAACTTGTTTTTTAAGGTGTTGTAACACTATAATCTATCTCATCTACTGGAATGTCTATATTTAAGTATTATAAAAGAACATTGAAAATTGAATACAAAGCACAATCACATCCATTTAATTACTATGGAACTTTTAAAATTTTTCTATCTATTTTCTTCTCTGAAGATGAAAATAACTATATTACTTTGTCCAAAATCTCTTCATCATAATAACTCATTGAATTCAACAAAAAAAGAGTATTATTTTAAAAAACAAATGTTACAAAATGAGCTCTATTTACATTCAAAGCTATTATTATTCTATTATATGGATTTTGATGATGAAGATCCTAAAACATTTATGGAATTTATATTGAAATGTTTGAATGACTGACAAAACTTGAAAAAATATCCTAACTCATTATAGTGTTAATGAGAAGTATTTTCTTATCAGGATTCATAATTCTATAGTAATCTTGAATTAATTCTAAATAATAGTCAATTAATATTTGATTTATCCAATTTTCTTCATTTAAACCTAAATATGTGTAATTAGTTATTGAAAATTCTTTATGGGTAAATAAATATCGTGTAGTTTGTTATTTATTGTTTTCCTAAATAGGATATTCAACTTTAACATTATTATAATAATATTCTATGTTGATGATTACTCCTTCATCATTCAATTTAATCAATTCTCCATGCAACAAATTGTCCTTATAATTACCTTTGATTTGATTATTTTCTAATGAATATTCGAATGGTCCATGTTTCCATCCCCAACGATAATCATATATATTCTCATTATTATAAATATTGCATCTACCATCTGCAAATCCTTCTTTAAATTAACCAAAAAATTTAGTATCATTATTAAAATGTATTTCTCCTTATCCATTAGGCAGAAAAGTTACTCTATCAATTTATCCTTTATAAATAGATGGAAGATTAGTTGGAAGATCATTTGGAATAGAAATATAATTGATTTGATTTATGTATAGCTAGCATTAATAACCTAAAAGAGGTTTCTAATCTAATAAGGTTGGTAAAATTATACTAATAAAATATAAATTAATAACATATACATATTTCCTCCAGGTCTTAATATTAAAGACTGTCCTAATTTTACCTTATAAATGACATTTTAATCCTTTAATTCATTTATTTAATCATTTTAATTCTACTACATATTTTGTAAAATTATTTTATAAATATCATTTATTAAATAATTAACTTAAAAACTTTATTGATTTTTAAACTAAATACTAAATTTACAATTCATTTTTTTTTTCTCAAAGTAGGCACTCTGATAGTAGGAGCATTATCTTAATTTTGCAATTCAATTTGTTATTGTAAATCCTATTTTTATTATTGTTATTATTATTAGACTGTCTGTTTTAATTAGATTGTTGTCTCTTATGATGAAGTTAAAGTAGGAGGACAAGATCCTTTTCTTAGGAACTTCAGAACTTTTTTGGATTATTTTTAAGTTTTCAATTAATATATTCTAATAAAACATTCCGAATTTTCAGGTTTAAATCCTATTCTTAAAATGTCATCAAAATATCCTTTTAGATACCAATTATCCATTTAGATTGAACTGAAAGGACCTAAATTATATAATAATTTATACCCTAAACCTTTAAGTAATCATCTACATAATACCATATTTTTTAAAGTAAATGATTAGCTTATCCAGGAATACTCCTACTAAATACTATTTCTTTTTTGATGCTTTATAATTATTACTAACTCCAATCAAAAGTATTAGATTATTTTGGTTAAGGAGTGAGAATTTATTATTCATCAAATCGAAATAAATCTCCACCTCCACTTTAATATATACCAGCTGTTTTGAGAGGAGTAACACAATTACTTGAATAAACAAGAATTTCTAATCTAATTTTGTATAAAAACCTTGATTAAATCCACGTATTGGACGAGCCTAATATGGATTTTGACTGAGAGCTTTAAAAGCTTGTGGATATTGTTGACATAATGCTTTGAAGGGTTCAGGCATTTATTCAATAGGTTTTTATCGATAATGGGCAATCAATTAAGCTCTTGAAAGTTTTTATTGCATAAAATATAAATAAAAATATAAGAATTTCCTTATTTCTATATAAAATTTGATAAAATATAAGATAAAAGTTTTATAGAATATTTCTATTAAATTTGTTATTTACCTCAAGAATCCATGTCTATCATTCTTAAGACTCCTCTAATCTATTCATTGTCATCAATATTATCAACAGAGAAGGACTTCTTTCTCATTAAATCCTTCAACTCTTCAGAATCTTTAATTATTCAATATTAATATTTACCTGTTCGTTCTAGAATGGAAATAAGAGCTGTTTAATAATGTTCACCCTTATTTTTACATTCAACAACAGTATCAGACTCAGGTTCATATTGAAAACTATTTTACAAATTATGACCAAGCCATTATTATTAATCACTACTATTATCTTAAGATTTCTAATTCCTTTATGATGTTTATAAGCTTGGTCCTCTAACTTTAAATACATTTTAAACAATACGATTTCTTGGTACAATCTTAAATATTCTAGTTTAAGATGTTTATTCAACATATCTAAATTATTAAAAAAATGTTTACCTTCTTTCTTATTAATGGTGATAGAAAGAACAATCTTATTTATTACAATTTTAATTGATGCATTATTTAGTTCTAAATAGCATTGGATGGTATTCGAGTTCTTTCCATCCATGACATTTGCAACATCTAAAAGCATCTGGACATCCATAACTATATTCTGTTATGTATTCATTTGTATTCCAATTAGAACATGATTAAGGAATATAATTATATCCTTGTGGTTTTCTTCTAAAATCCTACCAATTATGAGCATAAACACATAATGATTTATCATGTTATGTCAGATTGAATGGACACCACACTGTTTTGTAATAAAAAATAAAGAAATCATCATCGTATTCTAAATTGTGAATGAGTTCTATTGCAATATCACCTTCTGAATGAGCAAATGAACAAAATTTCCCATAATCACATTGTTAAATATTATTGGGATAAAAGGAACAAAATTTAGTCTTGTAATTGTCAACTCGATACAGTTATTCCACTCTATTATGTGCTCTATTACAATTATCTCCATATGGACAGATTGAATTATTTTCAACATATTGACATAACTCGGCTGAATACTCCACTCCTATCCTAAAAAAAACTTAGTTAATAAAGTCAATACCTTTTGCGATCTTTGGGATTATGAAAGAATGGACAATGCTTATGATTGTGATTTCCCATATGTTTACAAGGCTAGCCTTTAAAGAATCCCAAATCTAAATGTTCAACTCTTATTTATTATTATAATGGTTAACTGAAACCCAAATTATTATGAGTCACATCTGTGGTTTCTATAGATAGAAGGTATAATTTACCTGTCTCATTTAATTTTGTATTTTTTTCAGTTTTTGATCCACAATTCATGCTCAACATTCCTTTTGGTATATTTGGAGGAATTAAGTTTTAGACTTAATATCTTTTGTTTCCATGACTTCGACCATTTGAATTTTATTTTTAAAAACTATTCCTCATTTAATCACGAGGAATCTACATAAATTATTAAATTATGAACATAAATACTCATATGTCTAATCAAAATATCAAATATTTATATATATATATATATTTATTCCAAATCAACTATCTTAATTTCTAATAGGTCTTATATAAGAAATCTAAAAGAAATTGAAAAAAGTAAATTAATTAAATTAATAACTCAATTTTAAGACTATATAAATAATTTTCTTATTTTATCATGCTTATCAAGAAAACCAATTTTATAAATCTAGATTCCATTAGATTTTTTGAAATCAAATGTTAGCATCAAAACCTAAGTAATCCTAATTCATTAATTCCAACTTAAAATGATGATAATTAAAAGTAGAATCCCTCATAAGTTCAAATATTATGTAAAAGGTTTGAATACAATCAAATAGGAATTTTTACTGTTATAAAAGACTTAAATCAAGCAGGAAGGATATAAGGATTCATTATTCTAAAAGAATATGAATTTTTCTTTAGTCATTATTAAATCACATTCGTCAAGGAATGTCTTTTTACAAAAGAATAACATTTATGTGTTATCGTATCGTCTAAATATATTTCTATTTATCAAATTGAAAATTTAAAATTGCTTTCTAGTCAATAAATTGATTGGGGTTACTATTACAAATCTGGAGAAATTACTCCAGATTCAAAGTATTTAATAGCAAATACTCACGAGAGTACCATTATTTTGTTTTGCTTACAAAAATTTACATAAATCTTTACGATTTACTAATCAAAACCAAATTTTAGTCAGATTTTTGTCTCAAGAACAAATAATATAATGCTATCAATTAAATTTGGATCCTAATAGGTAAAAAGATGGTAAATACAGGATGATTAAATAAAATTATAAACTCAATTTTATCTTAATCAGACATACACTCTTCATTATGTTACAAAACATTACATATTAGTAAGAAGATAATTTAAGACTTTTGAGAGTATGTATTGCATATTTTCAAATTTCAACAAATAGAGAAAACTTATTAGAACTATCAAAAGTTCTTTTTTTGAAAATTTACAAATAGATCCAAATTGTGATACCAAGATTTTGATTGATGATGGGAATAAGTTAGTATTTTTAGCTCAATACAAATATTATTGTATAAAAACAGGGCGTTTTAAATAGGCTTCATAAGAAGAGAACAAATTAATTTCAAAACCTAATATTGAGATTTCAGAGAATCAAATGAAAATTGAATATTATAAATCAGAAACCTAAGAATGAAAATAAAAATTTCTTTATTCCAACAACTTATTAAATATTTATAAATTTTACAATATCAAGTAATTTATCAGAATTATTTATGAATCCAAATTAGTCTTCTTAATGAATGGAGCATAGAGATTAGTTTAGACTTTGTAGTTACATTCTAATTATTTAATATAAGAATTTACTTTGTGTTTGACACTTTCAATCATTTACAATTTAATAGATAATGCTTTAGCTCTTCTAATTGGAAACCAAGAGTAATCTGAAGCTATTTATTTTGCTCTTATGTAGTTATCAACACCATTATTCAAATTTGATTGCTTCATTCTCAAATAGCACATATAGAATAGATAATTCCAAATATTGTGTTCAACTTTAATGTGATGCCAAAATCCTGTATTTTAACTTGTTTTATCAAAGACTAATCTGTCTATTCCACAAATGAAACATTTATGATTTTAATCTTTTTCCTTTTACTTTTGAACTGATCTCAATTCTGAGTATGAAATAATAATAACAGCCAGGAGAACATTAATGATACATAGTTTTATGATAATATTTATGATGTTATCATAAAAGAATCTTCCATAATAATTATTGAGGTTGTTCATATATATTTCCTCTGCCTATTCTCCAATATTTTCCATAAATCTACCTCCAACAGATCCATCTGTTTTAAATGTCCAATCAAAAGTTACATAAACACATTACCATAAATGATTGCAAAGATTTTGATTATTATCAGTAACAAAAAATTCAAAGAAATATACATAAGATATCAAAGCTACCCAATATTCAAATAGTACAATTGTAAGCCATAATCCAATAAATTTAAATTTAGCTAACCACACAGCCTTTAATATGGGTATGAGTGGTTCTAAATACAAAATATGGATCAAATGAAATGCTAAAAAAAATGGATGAATTGTTATTCCAATAATATTAAAAGCTATCTAAAGAATATAGTATATAATGTCGAAATCAATGACTAAAACAATGATTGAGATGATCACCTTAATTAATCCAGATATCATATGTCCAATAAATGAAGACGCATGCCAAGCATTCCAAACAAATTATAATTTAACAGGAGCTTTGTCAATGAGATAAAAAAATAAAACCATGAAACTAATGAGTTACCATATGTTTATTACTTTATTGCAAGATTTAGATAAGCCAAGATCATCAAATAGTACTTAATATTTGTGTTATTATAATCTCCTAGAAATCTTGGTTCATTTAATCTATAATATTAAATTACATCAGGATCTTTTGGTTAATACCCCGGGGGAAATGCTAATTAAGTATAACTTAAAATTATGATTAAATTTATAATGAATCCATTGTAGAATGCCAGTTACATCCATAATTTACCTCTTCTAGCAAGAATCTCTAAGAATTTGTGTTTCTTAAAGTAGTCTCTAAGAGCTTCTTAATGTAGCATAAATTTATAGGCTGAATCCACAAAATTAACAAGACTGATTATTTTAGTTTTAGTACTTGTTCTATCTGCTTAATCTAAGAATTTTTTTTTAATTTCTTATCTTAATAAGTAGAAACATGGCAATTTAGGAAAATATGTTAGGTAAAGTACATCATCTTTTACAAATTCTACTTATAGTGTATTCAATTTATAAAATTAAAATGCTTTATGAATCATTTCATGCTTTTTGATTATGTTCATCTTTTCTTCAACTTATCCACTAAATTATTATTTAATTTGATTTAACTATTCCAATCCATGTTTCATTAAGGATTGTCCTAATCTTGAAAGTTCATTTAAAATATTATCTCTCAAAAAGTCTTAGACTAATTATCCTTCATAATCATTTTTTTTAAATTCTTCCAAATCTTCTACAACATAATTTAGTTCTGATAGGATAACGTATAAAATGTAAGCATTGAATCCACTTTCCATAATAAAATCTGGATGATTTACAAATGTTAATTTAGAATAATTATCATCACCAAAACAGTTTACCATTTAATGATATACACTGACAAAATGTTATATTAAAACTGTTTTAGGAACTATTTTTTTTAATTTCTATACAATATAATCATCTTTAGTATTAATTTCAGCAACTACCAACAAAATTATTAAACACTAATGTTTCAATTAAGTAATTTAAACAGCATTTAATTATGATTTTAAAGATGAATCATTTAATACTTTAATAGAGAATTCAACAAATTTAGAATTAGCTACTAATATTTGATTTGGCCTACATGCATATGCTTGAGATTTTAGTGTTTTCAAACATTAAATTAGTTATTCATAATTATTTTTAATATCTAAAGTACATAAATAATTGATTGTCTATTAAACAAGATCATATGATTTTTTATTATTTTTTTAGTAACGAATCAAATTTTATAATTCTTTATTATTGTCATTACACATCAATTCCATAATTTCCAAGACTAATGTACATATTTTTAAATCTTATTCTATTGTCAAAAGCATTTCCATTTTTTAAAAGAATTTGTCACTAGAAATAGCTAAACTCAAAAATGTTAATGTTGATTTCTAAACTTATTTACAAACCAATAATCCTTTAATTAAAATTAATAATTAAATTATGTAGTCATTTTCACTTTCATTTTCTTCCCAAATTAATGTTAAAATAACTTTTGTACCACCTAATAAATCTAGTATTTAAATTCTATTTCCATCAATTTTTATTATTTATATTAATAATTTTATTGCAAATATAGCACTTTATTTAGATGCCTTATTTGATTTCCAAAATTATAAAAAAGCTAAAATCTTTTAAAGTATATCATCATTTGTCAAAATCAATTCTCTTTTTTCTTTATCTTACCAAAAATCATTTGTAAACATATCACTAACATGCCAAATTGATTAAGCTAATTAATCTGTTTCAATCTATTCCTTTATTTTAGGATTGTTTTCAAATAATTTCTTAAAGAATTCCCATAATTCTAAATCATTACACCCTTGTTCTTATCCATCACTTCCATCTGTACCTTAGTATTCTTCAAACTTTTCAGTTTTAAATGTCTCTCCATTATTATCACTCATCAATCCTTCTTAATCTGAATCTGATTCACTTTTTTCATCAGGAACTTTCAATTCAAAAGCTTTGACTAATCTATGAACTTAGTATTTAGTTTAACTATCACTATTTTTAGTTAATTAAGAATATTATTTTAGAACACTCAAAGCATAACTTCTTATTTAAATTATATCTGTTTTGAATGAGTTTTTCTTATTGGCATATTCATTATATGTATTTATCAAAGGTAATAATGCTTCAACAATATAAGTCTTAGCAGCAACTTATAAAAACTCTTATTATTCAAGCCATGATGCTTCGATACTGATAATTTATAAAAAGTAATTTTCAT
Source organism: Paramecium biaurelia (assembly GCA_000733385.1). NCBI lineage: Eukaryota > Ciliophora > Oligohymenophorea > Peniculida > Parameciidae > Paramecium > Paramecium biaurelia. The sequence continues at coordinate 69,411 of JPFL01000061.1, forward strand.
GAATTAATAATAACTTTTTCTTTTTCTTTGATAAAGTAAATATTATTCTGCAAATTACAAATTTTATCTAATACAAATATATAACTTACTTTTGTTATGCTATCTTATAATTCTAAATCCAAATTAGTATTTCTCATTTCCTATGTCTTTTCTAAAAAATAAGATGTCAAATCTGTAAAATCTAGCACTTCCAGCATTTTTACTGATAGAGCTGCTCTATCATCATGAATTAAAACAACTTCTATTATTTTGAGAAAACTCTATCGAAATTCTTCAATGTTTGGTTAATTTGGATAAAACTTCTAAAAATTATAGTTTTCCTAAAATGGCTAAATAATAATAATTGAATTAAATTTACATTAATATCCTTTGATTCACATTATATTAATGCCTAATATATATCTTTATAAAGAGACTAACACTATTTATTTCGTACTATAGAAGTAAAGAGTTCTATAAATGACTAATATTTTCCATAGAGTTTAACATATTCTAACAATTAATACAAATCATTTGAATTCACTAAAGGTAATAAATTTTAATTATTAGAAAACAACTCATTTATTAATTCAATTTAACCTAAATTCACCATATTATATCTTAATAATGGTCTTGCTATTTTAATCAGTACAAATCTATTATAAATATATATAAAAAAATTACTCTTAGTTTTATTAATCATTTCTGACAGATAACCCTATCAATCGAAGACATGCTTAAAATATAGATAGAATCTTCTCAACCAGTTCTTATTGATACTATTTCTATTCATCATAATCAAATAATTCAAAACTGCATTCAAAAATATCCATATTTACATCAATTACTGATAAACATTTGACTATTAATTAATGGACCACCTAATAACCACCACAATTTAAGAATATTTTTCTAACAGATTTCTCATTAGCTTCATTTTTGGATATGATTGTATAGATTTCAACCAATTTCTCTATTACTTTTTCAATAGTTTCCTCATTCTTTTCATTTAATGCTATTGGAATATCTAAACGCAACCAAATTTAGGAATTCTAAACATTATTTTTAAGTTTTTAAACCAATATATACATTGTTCTATAAATTATCTATAAATTATTTGTCATTATCATTTATATTTACTTTAAGTAATTACAAAATTCAAATCTTTAATTTTAAAATCTTTCAATTAATTCTACAATATGATTTTATAGAACATGATCATTTGCAAAATAAAAACCTTTCAATAATACTTCTATAAATGGTCTATCAATAATCCTATCAAAATGTCTAATTCTATTAATCTAAACATGATCCTTTATTCCTCGTTATTAAAATTTCTTTTATCCTGGTTTGAGAAGATCTTCTCTTAATAATCCTTATAAAGAAGTCATATATTTCTTTTTGTAATAAACTGTATGATTTTATAGATTAGATTTATTTTCTCCTGAATCATGTAACTATTAATTTTCAGAACGTATAAACTTTTTAGAAACAGAAGGTAAGAATATATTAGTGAAAAAAGAAATTGCATTATCAATCATAAAATCCAATCTCATATCCAAAAGATATTAAAATATTTTACATATTTCTATTTTTATTTCTATTTCATAATCTGAAGTATTAGTTTAAGCACTAAATGTTTTATTATAAAATCTATTCAAAACTCGTTTAACATTCTATAATTTTCTTAAAAGAGGATCTCTAATTGTTTCAATGCTACTTTTATTGATTTTCTTTTTTTCTGTCCTTCTAAAGAATTTTAATGATTAAATTTAAATTATTTTGACTAATTTCTCATTTACATTCTTTTATTTTAATTTAGAATGTGCCTTTTAATAATCAAAGTCATATTCCAGTAATAAAGATAATTATTAAATTAATCTTTCTAAAGTTTATTCAATTTCTTTGGGATCATCCATCCTATATTTGGTCATCTCATCATTTTGTTTAGAAAACCATCCAAATTATAATAACATAAATAAAATTCTCATAATTTGTAAAGTAAGTAAATTATATACTTTTAATGATTATTGTTCATAAAGATTGTTAACCATTTACTTTAAATAAGAATTCAATATCTCTTTGAATTGAATAATTACATAATACAAGGATTTAGTTTCTAATTCTACCTTATCAAAAACTCCATCTTCATCCTCATAAAACATATTATCAAAGATAGTTTAACTATTACTAATGTTAACTCTAATAAGAGTTGGTTTGACTTGAGAAATTAAAGGATCTCTATCTAAGTAAATGTTTTTACAAAGAGCAATCAAATGTGCTCTTAACTCTGGATCAATTAAATTATTATTTAATAAAGGAACAAGTGAATTATCACTAAATTATTCTCCAAAATACTTAATAGAATCATAGTTTCTCTATAAACATAATTAAGAATATAAGAAGAACTAAGCCTTTAAAAAATTAAGTTCTTCTTAAAAATGTGGATTTGAATTCTTATGTGCATTTTCAAAGTAAGCTTCAAATTTAATAGAAACAGATCCCATTTTACCATTACATGTAACTATTATATTCTTTTCTTCATCTACTACACATTTCATTAAAGTAATATTCTTTTTTTTATTAATTAATGTCTTAAAAATCATCTCTTAGTTTGCAAATATCGCCTCTACTCCAAAAGAGCAACATGTTGCTAAGAAATGTAAAATTTCTGTTTTTTAACTAAAAGGGATTTCAGTTTTAGCAGCAGAATTTAATGAGACTTTTTCTGTTAACCAATCAAGAATGAATACATTTTTATTTGGTTTATTAGATGAAACTATTAAAATAATAATATATATATTTACTCTTTCTAATTTTAGATAGATCTTCTAGAAAAAATCGATTTTTACAAATTAAACTAGTTAATATTGTTATGAATTCAGGATATAGTATTATGTGTTTATGAAGTATAGGTAAAAATTAAAAAAAGCAATTCTAATTTTCAATATTGTCTTTACAAATCTATTAAAATATAATCATAATTATATACAATGTTAATAGTTTCAATTAATTATATTTAGAGAAACTTAATTTGTAAACCATAATAATACATAATCCTTCCTTCATCTCTATCAGCTCTACTTATTGTTTTTGTAATCTAATAGAATTTTTCTTCTTTTTCAAAAAATTCTTTATCATTTTAAGCTATTTGATCAACCAATTCTGGTTTGAGCATTTAAAATAATAAACAAATAAGGGGAAATAGAGGCTCTTATCTAAATGACTAGAAATTATAAAAATTATTACATCTTATCTTATAAATGAGATTTGATTATATTTTTAATTAGGTGATAAATTAGAAATTAATTTATTCATTAAAAAATCACTAACATAAGCCAATATTTGTTTAACTTTTTGATATATAAAATAAAACTAAATTTTTAATCTGATTTCTCCTTCTTTATTTTTTATATCAAATAAAGAACACTTGATTTCTTGATCATTTATATCTTACAATAATTCTATTACTTCAATAAATATCTTAACAGAATATTAAAGTAATTTAGTTTCAGTATCTTCATATTCTCCAATCTTTCTTAATCTCAATATATTTATATTTCTATTCTCTTATCTATTTTTTTGATCTTCCAAATATATTCCAGATTGATAATGCTATATCTTAAAATAGGAATCCTTTTTTAACACCTTCTAAGCTTCATCAATAGGAATTAAAATGAATAATGAAAGTTTACTCAATTAGTTTGTTAATATTGGATCACCATTCAACAATTCCAAATATCTAGAAGATTGATTATGTTTAAATCTCACTAATTAATAAAATTAAATCTATCCTCCTTATCCATTTGTTTTCTCTATTTTCCAATATGAACTGCTTTAAAGTTTCTAAATTCTCTTCATACCTATTCTTTCAATTACATCATCAAATGTTACCTTAAGATCCTCATAGATTATCTTAGTGAGAGATAATGAAGTTAATTAATTTTATAGTCTTTATATTTAGTATTCAGCTATTTCATGAAATGTATCATATGGTTATTTGGCATTCAGAAATAACTTAAATGATATTATGAATGGTGTACATTTGTTTCACTTAGATTTATTGCTATCAGATCTCCTGCATACAATAAATCCTCATTTTCTTGTAAAGTGCTATATAAGTTCATTTTTAAATAAGTTGGATTTATCTATGTAGATGATACTTAATCTGCTAAATCTTTAGAAATTAATCTTAAATAACATTTTCTATTTTAAATTGATTTTGCAGCACACAAAGTTACAGTCTCTTAATCTAAAATACATGAGATCTATTTCTGATATTAATAAACTGGTTGAAAATGCAATACAGTGTAATCAGATGGAAATTCAACTAATTATACTGATTCTTAATCAATCATCACAAATCGAAGAGAATCTTTGTGAACCAAATGAAATGTGGATGTTCCAAAAAGTAATGAAGTGTCCTGTAGTTTTTGGAAACATTAAATATTGGCCATCATCTCTTCATCAAGATTGTTTTCATAAGATTTTATAGTCTATTGTCTAGATTATATTGTGGATTCTATGATGCTCAATTACACTACCCTTTTTATTGATTTCTTTGTCAATGTCATTTTTTATTAGCTCTACTAATTTGCCCACCCAAAAATGATTTAGAACAGGTATTATCATAAAAATGCATTTTTCAAAGTTCAGAATCTCATTTTGATGAGTGACTTTATGAACCAATAAATTATCATTAAGTTAGTCAGTTGAAAGGTAGGACTCATTTTCACTGCATAATGACAACGATATCTGACATCCATATGTAATCTTTTTTAGCATTATTTATAATTATTGATGGATTAAAATAATTTTAATTAGAAATACTATCTAATGCAACTACACTCATCATGAAAATAATCCCAAATAATTTCATCCGATGTAATTGGCAAAAAGTATAAAAGAATGCTGTTTTTTAAATTAATAACTGAAATGAAATCAATAATGGAATATAATCTAAATCAAGACCATAAATCAATTGATGAAGTGAAATTCGAGTTTAAACTTGTTTTCGAATCTTGAAATATTCAAGAATTTATAGATTTTAAACAAATTCTGAATAGCATACTTATGATAAATTTATACTTTTTTTTGCTTTCAATGAAAACATATATAATATTTGCATATATATTAAAGAATAATAACTAAGAACACTTAAAATACAAGATATATAAATAGAAAAGAATAAGCTAATTAAATTCATTGAGACTCTTCAAATTCTAGATCAAATTCTTAATGAATTATAATCTCAATTGACTCTAAGGAACTTCAGAATAGAAATTAGTTAGTTGATTAATTGATATATCTAAATTTTTATGAAATCCTTCTTTTTTTTTGGTTAGCATTGAACATTTAAGATGACAAAATAAAGGGGAATTTTATATATAAAATAAGTTTTTGTGTTACTTTTATATAGATTGTTCTATATTTTTTAAGAGATAACCACACTTCGAGTATTTATTGTAATAAATTACTATGTATACTACAGACTTCTAAGATATTGATTCTAAACGTGTTAAGGAAAGACTAGTAGAAAGTGCCTATAAGAAAGTTTAGATTTGGAGGAAAATCTTCCTTGAAGGTTTGATCAATGAAGAAGGAAAAAAGCAATATTATACTTTAAATGAAGCTGCAAATTTAGTTGGCATTCCTAAAAAGACTTTGGAAGATTATACTTAAATCTTTCATAAAATTGAATTGGTTGATTCTTTATTTGATTTTTATGGAAAGAAGATGGGATTCTTGAGACAATATATAAGAAAAAATAAATCAAAAATAAGAAAGGCCTTAATTGCTGAAAGATTAAAATAGTATGAAAAAAAAATAGAAAAATTAAATTACAAACAATAAACATAGTGTTCAAACTTTCTTGAGGAATAATTTTCATCTTCAAAAGATACAGAATCAATTTTTGAAAGGATTTCGTATAATAATATGTTTAATTCTGATCTAGAGGAATTAGATGTTTACTAAGAAAGCCGTGTCTTTTTACCATTATTAAAATTTTGATGTAGTTAATAATTGTATATTCTAAATGTATTTATTTAATGTGACTTAATTTATTGTATGACAAAGTAAGCCTTGAAGTAAATGGTTTCTATTAGATAAATAATTTGAATCATTCTTTTACTTCATAAAAGTATGAAAACCCAAACAAAAACAATTTATAATTTAATAATAAATAAAACTTGAAGTAATTTTAATTTAAATTAACTTAATGCAATTCTTAGACATCACAAATATAGAAAAGAACCTTTAAAATTAAAAATCAAAGAGTGTTGTTTAGGTTCTTAATAGTCCAAAGAAAAAAAGTTAGTTAAATTACTTAGATATGAATAATTTCAAGTTTGATTGGATTTGTTTAGATGAAGAGGAATTTGAAATTATGAACTAAGAAAATATAAAAAGTTGTAGTTCTACTATTTAAGAATAATTTTTATGGTTTTAAAATGAACATACACACTTTTCTTATCCTTTAAAGATTGAACATAAAAATGTATAGTTTTATATAAAATCATATAGTTTACTGAATCTTTAAAGAGACATAAAATAGATGAATATAAAAGACATAGCTTATTATGTTGGATGGGTTATGTGATGGGAAGTTATGAGAGTGCTTCAAATGAAACATATTTTTTAGCAATCTCCATCCTTGATAAATTTCTTTAACAGTATCCTTATGTCCTAACCAATTAAGAACTATTAGCAATTGGTATTTGTTGTTTAGGTCTTGCCTCAAAACATAAAGATGTTTTTCCTTTGACTTCACAATAATTAATTTCATTGAGTAGTGATAAAATGGATGTAATTATATTAACAAAATGTTAATTTACTATTTTAGACACACTATAATTTTAAGTTGAAATACCAAATTACTTTTAGATTTTTGATTATATAATGAGAGATTTAGAATATCGATATTACAAATATATATCATCAGACATTGTTTAGAACTCATTAGTTAGTATGAAATTAAAGATCATCTATAAGTGTAGTTTGCATTTATTAAGATTTGTCTCACAATACTATGATTCTACAATTTTCTATTAAGGTGCAATATCCTATGGATCTATTTTTTACACAATAAAACGTATGGAATTACTGAAATTTGCAATTCCTATAGATTTGATTAAAGTTCTTTAATAAATACAAATCGATTAAGAGATAAATAATACAGAAATTGTATTAAAATACATATATCGATTATGTTAAAATGGAATGTCAGAAAAACAATAGGAATTTTTTAGACAAACCCTTTTTTAGTATTGAATTTTAATTAAAAATGTTATTGTTTTAGAAATAGAATAAGTATCAATAATTACATTGTCTTCTTCTTACTTTCAGCAAGTAATCTAGTTGAGAGATATTACGATATGGATTAGTGAGACTGGCAATTGAGTTTTTTTTCGATTCATTAAGTGGTTTTTACAATTCCTTTACTTATTATCTAATTTAAGATTTTAATTAATAATCTATTGATTTATTATTATTGATTGTAAATTTTGAAGGACTTAATTAAGGGAGAATAGAGCGATTTACTGGAACATATGTACGATTAAAATGTTTCTTCTTTAAAATCTTTGAAGATGTATTACTAGGCTAAGTGGGTAGAGTTTTCATAGGCAATTGTATTTCTGAGACAACTTTGAGATTTTTAATTGGTATAAGTAACAATTTATCATTTATTGTTTATTGTCTTTTCATAAATACTGTATGTCTCATTTGTGTTTTTGAATGAGTATCTTTTCTCTAAGGGACCTAAAAAGCTACTTATTTATGTTATAGGATCATATCTTTAGTTAATCTAGTGTCACAGGAATTACAACGTTTTCTAAATAAGATTGTTTTAGAATGTAATTTATTTTTTATGAGAATCATTTTTCTTGCAATCTTTTATGCTTAAAGAAATTATTGGAATATTTACAAAAGCGAAAAGCATCCTCTGCAAAATCCCTTTTTTTCTTTAATTAATGTGCTTATTCTACTTAACGATGACAAGTTGCACCTTTGTACATTAAATGTATTATTTTAGTATTGTCATGACCACAATCAGAACAACAACAACTTCTTCTTCTAATCTTTTATATGTTCCTACTTTGTATTCTCTTTCCTTCCCTACTTCCAAAGCGTAAATGCTTTACTTTAGTATCTGATTATTTTTGTTTTATCAATTCAAAAGATAGAGTTCTTTATGTCTTCTTTAAAGGATGAGCCCTAGTACTATAGTTGGTAGTATTCTCACCCTTCCGATTAACAATAAAATTATATAAATTGGCTGAACTTTCTTCATAATCCATACTGGGTAACCCTTAAATGTCTTTCTCTAATAAGTATAGTTTCAACAAACTTACTTAATTCCTTCATCATTTTTTTGGCGCTTTTAAATAAGATCTCTTGCTTTAGTATTCCTTCTAATTTTTTTTCAGGATGTGAATTAATTTTCATGACAGAAATAAACAAATAAGTAATATAAGATAAAAAATATCCTTATATAACAAGAACAAATTTATAATAGTCTAACTTTAGCAAAACCTTATCGTAATATCCTACACTTCTAAGAAACCATTTCTCTAATAATTTATCAAAAAGAAATCAAACCTTATTAAGGCTGTTCACCTTCCCTCTTTATTCTTCACTTATTTTAATAATTACACTTATTAAATATCTTTTATAGAGTATATAATCAAACATATTTCATTTCTTTTGGTCTAAAAGTTTTATTCCTTTAAGATAGTATAATGAATTTTATAACATCAATAAAAATAATTTTTAACAATCATAAATTTTTAAATTAAATTAGATGTTTGAGGAATATAAATTATGGGTTTTCTACCTTTTTTTGAAGATCTTAGTTTACAACTTCCATTCTTCATCTTTAAAAGTGATAATATCATACTACCTATAAATTCTACTTTTTACAATCTCAAATCCATAATCATCTATATGAAATACAAAATAAGTTTCAATCATAAATTGAAAGTGCAATTTAAGGGGTTGATAAGATTAATTCCTGAAATACCTTAATCTAAATCTTAACTAATGCTAGTCTTAACAATTAACTTATATGAGTTGATATATGTATATTTATTAAAAATTTCATTAATTGCAATAATAGTACTTAGTATCTTAATCGAAGCTATTCCATTCATTGCAAATTTATTTCATAACTTCAGACAAAACAAATGGTTTTCTTGGAACTATATATTATTTTGATATAAATCTAAGTGCAAATCGCTCAAATCCATTTTATGGTTATTTTAATATCTACCATGCTTCTTCTAAATGATAGTTAATATAATTATGCCTTTCGATGTATTTAACTCTATCTTTGGATAACATGCCACTTTAAATTCAGTTTATAAGAAAGCTCTTTTGAAAAGAGATTGTTTTTAAACGTTGACGGACATAGATATATATAAATTTTTTAAAATATAAAATTAATCATTTCCCTCCCTTAGAATTTAAATTTTATAATATGGGATTTAATTTATTTGAAAATATATTTTTAATAAATTATAAAGATATAAATATTAATGAATTAAAGGATTTAATTAGTTAAGTAAATATATAATTTATGTATACTTCAAATAAATTAATTTTATATAATTTTTCTTTATTATCAACCTGAAAAGTATTATTTTATGATCTTTAATAAAGATCGTTTATTTTCTTATAATTCAATTATCTCTTGTTTATCAGCCATTAAAAATTAGAACTTTTCTAGATATTTTTCTTCATTTTAGATAAATTTTATTGAAAAAGCCAAGAATGCAATAGTATGATCTTCTAAATAAGAATACTCTGCCTCAAAATCAAAATTTAGATTGATATCTTTGAACATTTTTTTATATTAAATGTAATATAATTAAGGAGAGCATAGGCTTTATTTCAAATTAAAATTATTAATTTCCAACAATAATTGAGAATCAGTAATGTATTTTTGATATTCTTAACATTTATTTGTTTCTTCCTAAATTATAATAGAATAATATTATTACAGTAAACTTCTATTTAAAAACCTAATATTGTTTTTAGAAGTAATTATTTTAATTAGTTTAGTTTTTTAAATAAGCCCGTAATTGTTCTTCCAAGCTTTTGTTATCTACCCAACTTAATTCTTTTTTAATTTATAATTTATCAGAATTTGCACTTCTTTTGAATAGAAAATAATTGATATTTAAGTAACTTGAGTATTGATATCCATATAGATATAGTTAAAGCAAATGTAAAGAAGCAGTGTAAGATGTTTAATACATTTTTATCTAATCTAATCCAAAGTATTTAAATGAATCGTCTATTTTATTAATTAATTTATCAACAAAGGTGCTTTTGGCTTGATAAAAATTTAACATCTTTTCTAAAACATCATCAAATTCATTAATAGCACATATTGAAGGTTTTTTTTGCAATTTAAATTATCTTACTTGTGATTATTAATCTTAATTGATCCTTAGAGTTTAATCGCTATGAAAAGGTTAAAATTTAGAATTATCTTAACTCTCTTAGTTTGATTATTTAAATTCTCCTGTTTAATTAGCTTTCATAAGCTTATTATTTGATCTCAAAAATTGAGTCTCTTTTGGTTGTGATAAATTATTATTATCTAATTAAGTTGATTGTTGTGATTGTTGTTCATTTTAATATTTTTAAAATGACAATTCTTGTGATGACTATTATTAAAGTGAAGAAGAGTTAAGATGACTAGATTCTGCTACCGAATCTTTAGAGATATCAGGATCAAGGAATTATTAGAAAAGTTCAACCCAACCTATTCTAGAGGATTCTTCAAACACTAAGGATGAGTTTAAAAAGTTTAATAATTATTGTTATTCAGATTAAGATCCTCCTAATGATTTTGGAATATTTCTTATTAAAATTTTATTTTATTTTGTTTTTTGTAATTCATCAATAAATTACATTATTTAACAACCAGGAATTGGCATTTTTTAATAGACTAATTAATAGATTATTACACCTAACTAAAATTTATGATTTTTTTAATACACTATAAATATCGCATTTATTTGAATAAATTCCCTCAAATAGAACTTAAGGAGCAGCATAATATGGAGTTCCAGCTTGAGACTATTCTATTTCCTCAGAAGGATTTTCTAAAATTTTAGACATTCCATAATCTCCAAGCTAGAATTAAATTTTATTATACTTAAAAACATCCATTGTTTCCTAGAAATATATTTGCTGGTTTTATATCTCTATGAATAATACCAAAATCATAAAGATGTTTATAACCACTTATTAATTAACTAAGAATTGATAAAATCTCTTCAACTGTAAATATTTTTTTCTTATTTTCAATAAGCTTCTAAAAATCACCTTATTAACAATATTCCATAAATATATAACAAAAATTGTTCTATTAGCTTAAATGAAGTATTTTCACTAGATTATCAGACTCAACTTATGATAGTTTCTAAATTATTTATATTTCTCTGTCGAAAGTGACTGATGTCCTTTGGGTAAATTATATAATCTAAATTTAAAATTGGAATTACTTTAACACATAAAGGTATTTTATATTTTGGATTAGAACATCTATAACAAGTAGAAAATGCTCCATGGCCAAAAAGTGAAGAATAATTGATACTAAAGCCATCTATAATGCTGGGAGAATTGTTTGACATCTATCTTAAATTATATTAAATTTAATATTGATATTATATTTATAAATATATATATTATGAGATAATATTATTAATAGTAATTATTGGGTTCAGATTATAAATCATAATACCTTGACTCAATTTTTGTTAAAATTCATTTTATTTATTATAGTTAAAAAACTTAAAATAAAATCAACAATTTTTATTATGTAAATAATTTTTATCATTTACTTTTGAAAATTACACCTAGTTTCATAATAAATATGATTATTTATGGATGATAACAAATTGTTCTTTGTTTTATATTAATTTTAAAGTATCAAAATCATCTTTATTTCTTTAATGACTTTTATTAAAAAGATTAGCTATGGCTTGATGAATACCTATCCTAAATAATATAAGTATGACTAATTTTAGCATTCTTTTTGAGAAGGATCAATTCAAATGTTTTATAGTAATATCAACAATAAGAGTCATTGTTGTATTTAAATTAGCAGGATTTGTTTTATTTCTTAAAAAGTCTTCAAGTACTAGTTTATATATTTGAAAATAGAAGGTTTTTGATTCTGAACTTAAACTATCATAGTATGAGAAATAATTCATAATAATATTTAAATTATTTTTAATAACTTTAAAGAATTCATTAACAAAATCAATTATATTATAAACTACATAAAGTTTAATTTATGTTTATATATATATAAATAGGCAATCAGAGATATTTGAGATTATTTATAAAATATTTTATTATAATAATTTATATTAACAGAAAATTGTTCAGTTATTAAACTAGTATTTTCAATTGGAAGCAGTTTCAATTTTCTTTTTCTTCTTAAATTAAACAGGTATTCTTTTCTTATTAGCACAATCCTTGCATCTACAACTAGATGAGCATTTTTGATTTCTTATATAACATTCACAATAGTTTTTTTAACACTGGGATTTTTAACATTTACAACCCCATACTCTGGATCGATCAAATAAATCATCATCATGTTTTTATCTTTAAGACTTTATTTTTATTTTTTCTAATGCTGTTTGTCTAACTGGTAGATGATCATCACAATTCTTACAAGCAATACATTTACAAAGTACTGTACATTGTTTATTTTAATGGAAACATTGACAATATAACTTAAGACAATTAGACTTAGTGCATTTACATGGAGTTGTGTTAAGTTCATTTTATTAAGACAAAAAATTGGATTCCTCATTTTGTGTATTAAAAGTAGCATGAAATTTTGTTTTTCTAATTCTTCTACTTCTTTATTCAAGAGTTTGAGACCAAAGATCATCAGCTTTTAATTGTTGATCTTAAATTTAAATGATTGGCTATTATATGTTTTCATCTTTATTCACTTCTTATAGTTGGTTCTGATTCTGAACCTTCATAATTGGTGGTGAGTCTAGTTCCTCATTATATTTATCTGAATATATACTCCTAAAATAGATCAAATACATACATCATATTTTTAAGTTTAGGCAAAGGCAATTCATTAAAGTAATTGTCTAAAATAGTATCAAATTTGTTATGGTTCCTATAATCATAAGTTAATGGAGATAAGTCTTTTCTTTAATCTGTTTCTTTCCAAAAATTTTAATGCATGATCTTTTACTATTATTAATATTGTTTCTTGCAAAGTACTCAATTGAATGAGTTATTTTACATGCAGTTTATTTATATATATCGAGCAAATTCTCATCATTTCATAAGTTAATCAAATATAAAAAGCGTTTCTTCATGTTATTTCCAAAATTTGTATACACAATTCTCATTGAAAAGTGTTGGATCGAATATGAATAACTCAAATGACCTTAGATGAAGTAATATTAATTTCTATATAAAGAATCTATAGAAAAGAGGATATTTATTTGTAAGGAAAATTAAAATAAATTTTATTTATATCACAATACAATTATGAATTTAAGTGTAAATACAACATTATAAAAAGAAAAATATTAAATATTTTTATCTTGTTGAACTATTTTTTATTTTATTTATTAATGCTAATATTTTAAAATTAATGAAACAATTAAATAACATAAATAAATATTATCCTTATATGTGCTGAAATGAAACTTTTGTGGTGTAATTCTTCAAAATAATCTAATTATAATTTAATAATATATAAAGACAACTAAATAATATTTAAATATCGATGGGTAGTTCATGCATTTCTAATTAAAAAGATACTTTATTTGAAAATATTCCAACTATATAAATAACTAATAAAGAGAAAGGAATATAAAATATCAATTAAACAATCAAAGGCAATTTTCAGTAAATTAAATTATTGAAGGAATCATTAGAAGAAGGAATCTAAATTTCTAATATTCAAACTATAGTAATACATCCAAGATGTGAATCTGAAGGAGCAAAAATAATGAGTGAATTGATGAAATTCGGGAATCATATCACTATAATTTCAAAAAAAATACCGGATAGCCCTATAACTAGTGTAAAATCAATTTCTAAGAAAGGAATTTTAAAGAATAAATAAGAATTAAATGTAACTAGATCAACTGATGGAGGTTTATACTTTCCATCCCCATAAAGAACTAGTGGGAAAAATATCAGATTCAAAGGGTGAAAATAGGGATTATAATATGATTTAAAAGAAATTTAATTCACTTTATTTTTTAATTATCATATTAATATTATGAATAATCAAGCTTTTGTTTCATAAACAAATACTCTAAAAATCTTAGTCGGTATATTGAATTCCTTGTTTAATTTTTCCTTGTTCACAATTTTCAATTAGGATTTGCTTAACAAAGTTTCGAATTCTTTTTCATAAGTGATTGATCCAAAATCAATTGTTGTGAAATACTTGATTTTAGGTTTGATATATTCAACCAATTAGAGGAAGCTTGAATTTTTCTTACTGTCAGGTTGTAGAGTCAATATAAAATAAATTGATCCTCCTGGAGTGAGCAATGATTTTGCTAATTCAAGTGCTTCAATCCTTTTTGGCATAAGCATGAATGATGAAGAAAAGACTACAGAATCAAATTTTCCTTCCTTCTTTTCAGTCACTTCATAAAAATTTTGATATCTAATTTCTAATTTGCGTCCCCCTAAATTATAATTTCTAAAAATGTTATTTGCCTTTAAGACATAGGCTTGATCAATGTCAACTCCTAAGACTTCACAATTTTGTGGTAATTAGTTCCATATGTGCTTTAATGGAGATCCTGTTCCAACACCTATATCTAGGATTCTTTTAGGATTTCTTTGGTTCATATAAAAGACTAATCTTTCATAGCTGTATTTAGTTAAGAAATTTGAGATGATCATGTCATAAATAGTTGATGGAATCACATATAGTATATGTAGAATTTTAGTTAAGAGAGTCTAAATGAATGATGCCATTAAATAAAAAATATTAATTTTTAAAAATATTCACAATAATAATTTCTAGATTAATCTATTTGATCATACTATTTGGATGATGTAGCAATAAGTAATTCTTTTTAATGATTTCAATTAAATTCTAAAAGTATATATATTTTTATTAAATATAAAAAAAGACAATGTCATTGTTATTCTTGCTCTAACTATTGTCATTATACAATTGCGTACATTTTTTGTAGTCTTATAACTACTTCAATTAGATGGATATGTTAAAAAAAGTAAGTTCAAAATTGTTAAGTGGTAAACCCTGCAATTTAGAAGCATTAAATGCATGTGCTTTGAAATTATATATACTCAAAAATGATTCTCAAACTATTAGCAATTTAGGATATTTTCATTTATTTGGTTTCCCTTAAGATTAAGGAGATGATTTTTTAGATTTTTGTCAGGAATTTGGAGGATTTTCAGTTCCACCTCTTAAGTAGAATGAAAGTTTGGCTTATAATTATATGAAATAAAGCAACAGATAAGAAGCATAAGTTTATTTAGCATTTATAGATTGGTTGAACTTTAAAAGAGGAGGAGGACCTGTGCCTCGAAGTATTAGAAAATTAAAGAATCTAGAATATACATTAGCTAAATTGGCTTACTTCAATTATTAATTTAATTGTCATCGATTCAAACATATACCTGAATTAGAACTTAGTTAAAGATTTGAGGAAATGTATAGTGAGGTAGATTGTTAATTATGTGATTAATTGATATTGATTGGTTTTCAAATAGGTGAATAAGAATTATAGTATTTTCAGGAGGTGATACCTAAAGTAGAATTAACTCATGAAGACTATTTACTTATAGAGTAATAAGCAAATAATGGAGATCCATAAGCATAACTTTAATATGCATATTAATATTATTCTGGAAATGAATAATTAGGAATTGATAGAGATGTAAATCGAGCTATGGAAATATTTTCAAATATGACTTTGAGTGGAGAATCACTACATAATCAAGCACTCTTACATGTGATCAAGGGTGAATATTAATAAGCCTAAATTTTGTTATAAAAGGCAATTGAGGATTTTTAGATGCCTGATTCTTATAATTTATTGGGTTATATGTACTTATAAGGTCTTGGAGTAGAATAAGATTTAAATATGGCTTAGTCTCTTTTACAATAAGCCTTGGATAGAGGGTTTGATGCAGCTGCTGTCACTCTTGGAATAATGAAAATGAATCAAAATGTATTAGAGGGTGTTGATTTATTATTGAATTAAACTGAATACAATGCAAGATGGGCTCTAATTTAAGCTTATGTAAATTTTTAGAAAGTTTTGGATAATAAATTTGGATGTGAAAGATTCTTGAATATCACTAGAGAGTTTATTAAATAAATTATATATCCAGTTATGCAAAAAGAAAAGCCATTACCTGATGATCCAAAATCCTAATATATATATAAATAATTCTGGGCATTTTTAGGAATAATTGAACCAATAGATTTAGAAGAATAAGTTATTTATAGAATTGAGGGGGCAGCCACAATATTTGCTCATGATCTAACTGATTAAGAATTAAAGAAGAAGTTCTATTAATCAGATCTCTAACCAGAAAGTTATATATCACTCTCATAGCTTGAGTTTTCAGAAGGAAATACAACCTAAGCATAATATTGGATAGATTAATTAATAAGAAAATGTATTGAAGGCAAATATGAGTAGGACACATTATTTGTTGCTTATATATGGAAAGCCTGGATAACCTTAGTGAATATTTTTTATTGAATTGCTTAGTTACATTCATTCATATTTATTAATATATTATTAATTAGAATGGAATAAAAATCTTCAAAAAGAATGTTTTCTATGGATTCTAATTTTGAACATGCTGAATTCATTTCAGCTAGAACAGATACTAAATAACGTTTAGGAGAATTATTTATTCAACACCCTACAAAATTAGAAAGTATCAATAATGTAAATTATACTTTAAGTGTTTGGTCTGAGATAAGTAAGTTCCAAAATACCTAAATTCAAACATCAAAAACCTCTATTTGAATTACCTATGAGTGATACTTAAAGGTCTTTGATAAATCATTCAACATCAATTATTGATTGTAGCAAATGTAGTTAAAGTCTTTCTAAAATGATCAATAATAAAATTCATCATGATCAATTGATTCTATCTTAACCTACTTTAGTAGCAGAAGAGAAAAAAGAATTATAAGTGTAACCTCCAAAAAGGTTGGTTAGTCATCATGGTAGATAAAAGAATGAATTACCTCCCATATTGGCTCATCCTTAGATTTCACCACCTCCTTACTTTTAATAATCTCCAAAAACACAAAGAAAATAAAAAACTTTTGGAAAATTATCTTTTGGAAGAATCTCTAAAAATCTTGATCATGATCTTATTTAAGTCATTTAATCAGAAATTCAGAATTAATTTAAAAATAATCTTTAAAAAGATTATCCAATTGCTAAGATGCTTTAAAAACATGTATTTATAATATATTTAATATATAGTAAAACCTAAAAAGATCCAAATTAATCTCTCTTAGTCAAGCTATCAAAGATTTTAAGAAATCTATACAATCTGAAGATAAGTCAAATACTTTCGAACTATTCAAATTAAAAGAGAAGGAATTAAATTAATTAATATCTGGCCATAATTATGAAATTTATTAAACTATTGATGATATAATATGATTAATAATATTTTTAATTAATAAACAATTTATTTACGGATTATTGAAGCTTATTTATAAAAATTTTAAGTCACTTGAATTTGTATTATAAAATGTAGAATAAAGCTCTTGTTTTGAAATAAAGACCTGATGAAACATTCCCATAAAATATGGACTTTTTTGAAGTTCGAGAAGTCCCTGTGCCTGAACTTAAAGATGGAGAAATCTTGATTAGAGTATTCCTTAAATTCAAATTAGGTGTTATATATAGGAGTTGATCCAGTCATGAGAGTTTGGCTTTCTGGAGCCAAAACCTATATTGATGCTGTATAAATAGGATAAGTCATGCCTGCTTTTGGAGTTGGAATTGTAGTTGAGACCAAATAGCCAAAATGGGATGTAGGTAAAAGAGAATTCCTAATTTTTTAGGATAAATTGTATTTGGTGTTTTGGAATGTGCCAACCTCTGTAAAAGACCAACCAAACCATTATTTAAAGTTCCACTTTTTGAATTAGGTGATCCAAATATACCTCTCTTGCTATCTATTTATGGAGTCACAGGACTGACAGCTTTGAATGGAATGAAACTCATTCCATAAGATCATATACCTACTACTGAGAAATAGAAAACATTTTGTGTATCAAGTGCAGCAGGATCGACAGGATCAATAGCTCTTTAGATTGCAAAACATATGGGATTTAAGACAATTGGGATTGTGAGTGGAAGAGAGAAGAGAGATTTTGTGTTGAGTTTGGGTGCAGATGAATGCATTACTTATAATGATTGCAAAGAAAATGATGAAATTATTGTAAAGTATGGAATATTATTAAATTAAGCAAATTAACATAAGAAATAATTAGAGTAGCTCCAGATGGCATAGATGTATATTTTGATAATGCAGGAGAAGAAGTACTTGATGCTGTATTGCCAGGAATGGCTAAAGAGGGATTAGTCTTATTATGTGGAGCTACATCTACATACAATGCTTGGAAGAATAGGGGAGGATTGACTAATTTACCTGCTGCCATTACTTAACAAGTTAAATTAGAAGGTATAATTCAATATTAGAGTTTAGGCATCATATTTTATTAAGATCAATCTAAAATTTATAGTGGATTTTCAGATATGATTGAATTAGTCAATGATGGAGTCATCAAACATTAAGAGGAAATATATTATGGAGTTGAGAATTTCGTTTAAGGTCTGAAGAGAGTGTTCCTAGGATAGAACATGGGAAAAATCATTATTTAAATTGAATAATAAGTTGAACATTAAGCCAAATTATGATTATATAAGGTAGTGTTTAATATTATTATTATAAATAATTTATAATAATTATTTATAACATCATAATGCCATTATTTTCATTATTACCATATCTCTTAAGATTCTGTCAATTTCAGTGTGAATTTCTTAATATCACTAACAATCCCCCAACAAATAAATAGTATATTAATCCAAAACGTAAATTCTTAAAGCTTATAATCAATTATTATTATTTTATTTAAGTGTTGTAATAACATTTCAATTTAAATGATTATATTTTATAAACTATAGAAACAATCAAAATATTATTGAACTAACGATTTCATTAATTAGCAATTTAAAAACAACAATAGATGGAACTAGTATTATTACATTAATTTTGAGATGGATATACAATAAATAAAAATACTCATATAACATTATAAATGATTCAATATATTAATCATAAAAAATTAATTATAAAAATATTGAATGAAAATTATTATAATATGTAATTTTTAGTTGAGGATTTAAATTTATTATGTATCATTATTCTTTATAATTACCCTTTGATACTTGAGTTTTTATAAAGTTTAAATTTATTTTATATATCTGTGCAGGATGACAGATTACTTTAGGGCTGTAATTGAAACACAACTTATAGGAGCATTTAGAGTGGCAATAACAATGCCTTTAGAACATGTCCTAGATAGAATTAAGACATACAAACAGTCAAGATTGGGAATCACCTATTTATAAGTATATATATTATTTTTGTATATTTTAGAGTTTTAGAGAAATAAAGGGAGCTAGAGGTTACCTAGGATTATATGATGGTTTCTATCCTAACTTTCTTAGAAACATGTTTAAATAATACTATCGTTGGCCTATGATGATCTTTATCCCATCATTTCTCAAAGAGCATATTCATAATTCTTCATTAAATAAGATTCTTACTGGGATATCAATAGGATTATTTGAGAGTTGCTTAATAACTCCATTTGAGAGATTAAAAACACTTAAAATGACCACAATGTCTACAGGATTTGGATACTTGAAATACATAACTCTAGATTCAATCTATGTAGGATTTCGCATCCAAACTACTCGATAAGTAGTATCCTGGACAAACTATTTATATTGGGATCATAAACTTAGATATGCTTTGAAAGGAGATCCATCTTAGAAACTAACCTTAGTAAATGTAATAATTGCTTCATCTATTTCAAGTGTTTTGAACATAATGGCAGGTTGAATATAAAATTTATTTATAGTTCATCCAATTGATACATTAAAGACACTAGTACAGATGGAATCAACTTAAACTTATAGATAGATCCCCTTGTTGTAGGCGTTTTAGTTGTTATTTCAATAACATGGTCTATCTGGTTTATATGCTGGTTGGCAAGCAAGAATAATAGCCTATTTTTGCTAGGCAGCCTTAACAACTCCGACTATAGACTATTTGGAGAGGAATTATGGAATAGCCAAAAAAAATGATAAATGATTCACATCTAATTTATTGTCTCATTATTATTTATTATAAAAATGAAATCAAGAATTAGTATATAAGAGTTCATTTAATTTTAGTCAATAGCTAAGGACTTTGTTTTTCCTATTTATTTTATTTCATATTCACTTTCTATCTTTTGCTTTTCATTTGACTTCATATATGGTTTATATAAATTATTGGATTGGTTGGATATTCTATAACAATTTTAGTATAATTCTTTATACCAACTCTCTTCAAATTCTTCAGATTTACCTTCTAATCAATTAAAAAATTACATACTTTTTCTCAATTATCACCTACCTAATAACTATGAATAATATCCATCTTCTTAGATAATATATCTAATTTAGTTAATTTAATATCTAAATAAATCACAAATCCAAAGTCCACTACTTTCTTTATTTCATAAATTCAAATATAATCTATTTAAATTAAATATATGTTTTCTAAAGTTTCTTCATCTCTTTTGAAAATGATGATAGTTTGTTTTTAAGAATAATGATTTGTTAATCTTACTAATTTCACTTATAATTAGAATAATAATATTTTGTTAATTAACATGATTTATGATGTTACTCAATTAGCAGGATGGCAAGACTATACTTAAGACTAACACACTAATTAACTTAAACTACTTTCGGAATCTATGGAGTACTCACATCCTATATCCTATTTTAAGGATAGAAAGTTATTACCCAATTTATGTCATTAAAGACAGGTAACTGAATTAAGGAGTCCAAGGAAGAAATCTTTGCAATCAACAAGAATTTAACATAGTTAAGTTTTGTATTAACTCAAAGATGAGACTCCTTTAAAAAAGAGGATTGAAAATGCTAGACATATAAAAGTTACTCCTTCACAATTCAATTTCACTTTGAGTGATGATAAATTCTACAAAATGATCAAAGATTCATTTCCTACAAAATAGAAACTTAATAAACTTGCTCCATTATTGTAGAAGGTTCATAAAGTTCAAATTAAAAATAAAATTATCACAATTACATAAAAGTCTCCTCTTACTTAATTATAAAAATTGTTAGAGGTACTTAATGAAAAATGACTTATTATAATCATTCTTCTCATCACTAATAATTAAATTTTATTATATATATAAATATATTGTACTATATGTATGCAAATATAATTTGAATCAGAATAAAACAAATTGTTTTCTAACATTACCAATGATTTCATTTGGAATAACTTTCAATACATTGAATCTAACTGTCTTTGATAATGGTCTTTAATTAATTATTTAAATTATTTTACCTGCATTATCCACAAACTACAATATCACCTTCATTTACTGGACCAAAAGCTGGTGAAATGTGAACTGGAACATTTCTGTGTCTCTTTTCATATCTATTATATTTGGCAACATAATGTAAATAATCCCTTCTAATAATAATTGTTCTGGTCATCTTTGTTGAAATTACAATGCCTCTATTCATTATTGACTTTTCATTTACTTTAAAATGGCTCCTCTGACACTCACATTTCCTGTGAATGGACATTTCTTATCAATATAATGACCTTCAATTGCTTCCTTTGGTACTTTGAAACCAAGACCTACTTCTTTCCAATATCTAACTCCTTTGGATGTTTTCTTTGCCAACAATTTCTTTGAGTTTTAGAAAATACCCTCTTATTTTTAGAAGGCTCTTTATGATTGAACGTCTGCCATAATATAATTTTTTAAAAAAAAGATATAAAAATTTAATACTTTAATGATCAAATTAGAATAGAAAATAGAAACTAAAGCTTTATTGCCTCGTCTCAAATATAAATCCATTAATGATAATACTATGTATACGATCTAGTTACTACGCAAAACCATCCATCAAATGACTAGCAAATATTCTGAACCTTAACCTAGAAAAATGGCATCTAAAATGTTACCTGCTCAAAAAATAAGGAGATTAAATTATTCATACACTAAAGACTATTCTCAAAATCATTAAAGTTAATCATTTGAACTACATCAAAAAACCTCTACATAAACTATCACTAACTTCTCCATTGATTATAAAAAGAGTTGGACAGATAACTACAAGTTGAAAGTCACAAAATCTCCTAACATACCTATAAATTCAATCCAAATTTTTTAACAATCTAAAAATATGTTTTAAACCATGGATATAAATGACAGATTTAAAAACTTAAAAAATAGAGCATTATCATAAAAATATGGAAAAAGAACTAGATCTGTTTCTCAATAAAAATGAATATGCAATAAAATACTATTTAAATTTGTAAATCTAGATCTTTTGCAAAAGGAATCTAATTTTTCTTGTTTATTTTTCACTAAGCTTATTATTATTATTCAATATCTATCTATCTTTAATATTATTATATTTCGTACAATTTATTTTTATTTTGATATCTAATACTATTTTTTTTCTTACAAAATAAACAATTTAAATATGCTGTTCATCTAGATATTTTAAGATTTCAAATTCAATTATAAATTATTACATTTGTATTTATAAATCTTTCAATTTTTATTATATATTAAATAATTATGGGAAATAATCTTTGCTTTTAAACTGGAGAAAGATCTTCATTGTTTCCTTAATTGCTATTAAAATATGAAATGGAAAATTGTGAAATAGTATTAACTGCAGGTCCTGTTGAAAATGAAGATGTAGAATGTTTAGTGATTCCAACTGATTCTGGATACACCAATATCAAACAAAGTCATAGACCTAGTTTTAAATATGTAAACGAGAAATGTGTTTTTGTGGCTGGTAGTAAAAGTATTGAATTCATAAATGCTAAAAAAAGAACAAAAAAACTAGATTTTGGCAATCGTCATAGACAATAATTTATCAAGTAAATATGATGATGGAGAAAATGAAAAATAGACTATTTATGCAACAGTTCAAGAGGCTCTCAGATTGGTAAAATGATCAGATCTATTCTAAGGCTGAATAAAAGCTAATTAAATCTATTGGATTCCCAGTATTTGAATCAAAAGATCATACTACTTCAGCCACAATTATGCTGATGGCTATTAAACTCAGTTTAACAGAACAAAAAATAAAATCCCTTAAACGAATAGCAATAACACTCGATGTATCCAATATTGCATAATCATACAAGCATATTGAACAAGTGAGCAGTTTTAAATGGGTATTTCAACAAGTGTTTAAAGGAAGTGAATAGTTAAAACATTCAAGAACCTATTCAAGTTCAATAAATACGCAAATAGATTCTATTTCTATAGACAACTTATAGTAGAAAGTAAAAAGTAATACAAAAGAAGAAACCCCTTGAATTAACCAAATTCATAAGTAACAAATTGATTTATATTGTTTAATAATTATGTATCAAATTCTCTTAAAAAGTTTAATATTCTTCTTTCTCTTTCTTATAAGAAGAATCTTAATACTATTATGAACTTCAGAAAATATCCAATATACTTTAACAAAATATAAAATCATATTTCTATTGGTTTTATGAATTCATAAATTTCCAAAATCGAGCTTTAATATTAATTATCAATTTTGAATTATTGAACCTCTGTGTGATCGAGTAGAACTCTCAGAAAATTGATATTTTGAATAGATTATAAATATTAATATTCAATTAATCATATTATTTAATATTTTTACCCTTTATTCTAATAATATAACATCAAAAATTCTGATGTTATATTATTAGAATAATATCCTAAATCTAACAAAATGAATTAAAATGTTTCAACTGTAAAATTTAAGATGTATCATCATTAACACTTTTTATTCCTTACAATAAATCACTATATAAATTTCTTTTTATATTTGAAATTGATATTATTCTTAAATATTTTACAAAATTAAAATTCTACAATCATATGTTCCTAGAAATATTGTTTTACTCAATCATCATTCAACTTTCAGAAGCTTAAGCCTGTTAAGAAATAACGATGGACAAAAATGAGTTTTTTGTATCAAATTTTAAAGAAGCTCTCCTTATAAATACTGATTAAGCTGAAATTTCAAGTATTGACAATATAGGTTATGATATCCTTTCATTAGAGTACTCTTTGCCTTATAATATTGATGGAATTGTTATTTCTGCTGTATTATTAGATTCCTTCTCAAATAAGGATGAAAAATAAATATGCAATCTTAATATTAATGAAAAGACTTATTTTATATAATGTATAATTGGGTTCACTTTAACTTAAGAAAATATTAATCTTGAATACTCTAATAAAACTGCAATTATAACTCATCCTAATGAAGTATGTGAATCAATATTTTATGATGAAGAGTCTAAATTTACTATATTTTGTTACTCAGAAGATAACTTTTAATTAATATCCATAAATTTAAATGAAAATACTTAATCTTATTCGTTATATAATAATCCTTAAGACCATGAGTTTAAGTTCTGCAGAAGAATTTCCATTTAAATTAACCCTTTTAATTATTTATTAGGGTATCTTAATTGTTCAAATTGGAGTATTTTTGGCTCATCGTATAACAATATCACTCTTATTTTAGATGAAACTATATTAAGAATATAATAAAACTCAGTTGATCTAACGAACTTGGTGAATTTACAAATTTGTTAGATAAATCATTTTTAAAAGTATTTAGTTTTTGCATTATTCGACACAGGGTACATTATCATGGACAATTTTGAGATTTCATAAATCATCCTATTAAATTAGGAAAACAAAATAAAAATATCTTAATTAATATTTGATAATTCATGTCTAATTAGAATGTTTGTTGGGGAGGAAGAATCACTTATACCTTACTAATATTATTAATAATACTCCACTCTGTCATTTAGTAAATCAAGAACTCCTCTTTTACTACATTAACATGAATTATTTAAAATATTCTAATATGAAAAAAGTTTATAACTATTCATAAATTAGAGATTCGTATAAAATTATGATATATCAGGTTTACTTTTATTTTATAAGACTTATAATTATTTATTTGCAATAGATTCAAGTCTCAACTTAAAACTATATAAAATTAAAGATCTAACAAGATATATGATACCTAAATATCAATATATTTATGAATTTCTTTTGAAGGATTTTAACTGTTGTGAATAAGAAATTGTTAGATGCAATAAGATCATTTTAAAAGATGCATCTATTCTATTGGCTGAAAATTAATTTTTGATGAAGGGTTATTTCCCTATTACAAAATCCTTTGAAATTAATATATTTATTAATTATGTTGAATTAATGGTAGGAATACCAATATATCTCGAGGTACCTTAATAATACTAACATATATTAAGTATTGATTAGATCAAAAATAATTTCTCACATTTTTGTTAATAAAATAGAGTATTTTAGGATTTTGCTATTCTATTTTATGATTCAGATACTAAGCTATTTGTATTTTAAAATTAGAAATTCATTTACTTCTATAACTGCACTGAATAAAAATTTCTACATCAAGAAAAAATCTAAGGCAAATCTGTATTTACAATGAAAAATAAAGTTATTATTTTAGACAAAATATAAAATCAATTAAATATCATATTTGCCATCTAAAATTAATTAAAAAAACAAAACTAAAAAATTGATTCTGAAATAACAGAAGTCTTGTAAATCTAAGATGTAATAATTATAAATCTCAAAGAAAATACATCTTTAATTATCGAAAATTTTTATAATGACATAATTTAATACCATGCTGGAATTGAATATAAAGAGGATGTTTTATTTTATTGTAAGGCTTTTCATTCCATCCATATTTATTAGCTTTCAGATTATCTTTTAATTCGAAAATAAAAGGAAATCTTAAAAATTCACTTTTTTGAGTGGAAAATACTTTCTATGAGTTAAGCCTCATTTTTTATAGTTTTACATAAAGTGGAATACACTCTAAAAGTCTGTATTTTCAATAAGAATGAAGTAATATTTCTGTAAAATATCGATCTCCTTGATTTCTCGATTTATAAACCCCTTACATATGCTATGTAAAATTCTAATTTCTTAATCGTTGCAGAAAAATAAAATAAATTATATCTCTTAACATATACTACACAAAATTCCCAATAAAAATTAAAACTAATTATTCAAATAAGTCAACCAAACTTTTATATTGACAGTTAAAATATTTTTTATCACGATGAAAACAATTTTTTAGTATATTAAAAATACCAATACATTGGTATTACTTATCACATTCAAGAGTTCAATAAACTTTTCTAAAATGTTGATCTTCATTTAGATATATTTTCCTAACTTGATTTTAAATAATATAATACGTATAATCTGAATTTGAAGATTTTAAATTAGAACATGTAAATTTTTGCTAAATCACATCTATTAATCCATTCAGTTTAAAAAAATACCAAAAAATTTCAAGTATTTAATTATTTTTCAGGTCCAATTAAAACACTTTTGTTAAATGATGAATGTCCTTTTAAACTAAGTGGCCCCTTCTAAATTAGAAAGAGTATTGATTAATGCCATCAAAATTTCACTTCAATTTGCCTCTAAAAATAAAACTTTTTAAAATAAAGCTCTTAATGTGTATTTCTTAAAATTATAGAAGATGATATTACAAAGAAACCAAAAATTGTATTCTTCTCATCTAATAAAAAACCTTGGTTCTAATTAAGAAATGGAGATCTTTTAAACATTGAGGAAACAGATGAATTTGGAAGATAACTAGGCGTTTATTAATTTGATTTTATCTTAGATAAATTTATTTAAATTAAATCGTTTGAATTTCCATTTCACAATTAGAAAATTTAAAAAATAAAAACTATTGGTAATTTAATTTATCTTGAAACAGGCTCAAGTACATATTTATATTATTTAAATGGAAACCTTATTAATCAATGTTATGAAACTGACCATTATCTTGAAATTTTCCATGTAAAGAACTCTGAAGAAGAATATATTGTATTATTTTCGGAAAACGATGTATATATTACTCATTATAATTTCTCAGAAGGTATAGCTTCTCCGATATACACTTACAATATATAAATGAATTTCTTATTGTCGAGTTTTTATCAGAATTTTTTGAATCCATAATATGTAAGTTCAACATAGTTAATTTTGATTGATGCTATAAAAGACAAAATATCAATAAAAATAAATTTTATTTTTGATTACGAAGGTATATCATTTTTGGGTAATCTTACATTAAATACATTGAATTAGACTTTTGAAACAAATATTGTAAAAATCATAAGAAAAATGTAATAATTAGATAAACCATTATTTATTGATGAATAATTAGCAATATTTGGAAATTAATAATTTAAATAATTTTACCTTTATGATTTAAGATAAGAATAATAATTTTATGATTCAATAAATGAAATAGATTATAAGAATTTGATTATATAAGATTATAATAATACACATTATATTTTATTTGATTCATAAAAAGAAGAAGCCTTTATAATAGAAATTGGTTATGAAATTAATATTAAAAATAAAGATGAAGAATCTAATGAATGTTTATTGATTGCTGAAAATGGCATCTCAAAGGCAGAAATAAAAGTAATCATTTAATAGGAAGATAAAAATCATCAATATCAAAATATTATAATAATATCTATTATTATAATAAGTATATTCATTATTTTAATCATTTTTATATTTAGAAGATAATATTTAAAGAATCAAAACTTAAAATTATTTTAACCAATATCTTTAGATTAATCAAAACTATAATGATTTTATAATAAAAAATAAATATATTGTAATATTAATTTATATAGAGGCAACATTTATTTAAAAATAATATCTTGCAAAATTATAGTAAA
>JPFL01000061.1:97579-139565 GCA_000733385.1 Paramecium biaurelia
TTTACTATAATTTTGCAAGATATTATTTTTAAATAAATGTTGCCTCTATATAAATTAATATTACAATATATTTATTTTTTATTATAAAATCATTATAGTTTTGATTAATCTAAAGATATTGGTTAAAATAATTTTAAGTTTTGATTCTTTAAATATTATCTTCTAAATATAAAAATGATTAAAATAATGAATATACTTATTATAATAATAGATATTATTATAATATTTTGAAATTGATGATTTTTATCTTCCTATTAAATGATTACTTTTATTTCTGCCTTTGAGATGCCATTTTCAGCAATCAATAAACATTCATTAGATTCTTCATCTTTATTTTTAATATTAATTTCATAACCAATTTCTATTATAAAGGCTTCTTCTTTTTATGAATCAAATAAAATATAATGTGTATTATTATAATCTTATATAATCAAATTCTTATAATCTATTTCATTTATTGAATCATAAAATTATTATTCTTATCTTAAATCATAAAGGTAAAATTTACCAGATATTTGATCCAAAATAATAAGAATTTTTTCATCGAAATAATAAGGAATTGGCTATTCTATAAGTTAATAATGTTTTAAAAAATGGTTAATCTTAATTGAATGCATTTAATTTTAGCTTATATATAGATTTAAAATCAACCATTTGTTTTTGATAATGATCAATAATTATGAGATAATGAGGGAATTTTTTTTCTAACTTTTAAGGAATTTTAAACCTAAATTTGAAAGTAAATCTGATTCATCGCATTCGGGAATATAATTTTGAATTAACTTAAAAATATTATTGAGCTTTAGATAAAAATTAGAATAAATATGATGTTATTGAAATCTATCTGAAACAATACTTACATTCAGTGCCATGTATGTAACATGTTGTGTTTCTATAATGATAAAATCACCTGAATTTTATATGTAATTGAATATCTCACCTTATGAGAAATGGAATTTAGTAAGATTGCCATTTGAAAAGTATAAATAAATCCTATCGTTTGAATTTTCAACCTAAATTACATTACCATTAATTTAAAGTATTACTGAATTATCAAGCAGAGAACCAAAATCTAAAGCTGTAATTGTACCCTATTATACATCTTTTTGAACTATTTAAATTTCCAATTAAAAGTTAATGATATTAAAAATAATAATGAAATTTTCTATTATGAAATAATTCTAAGGGAAAATGATAACATTAGACTATTTAATCTGAATGATAATGATATTCTGCAATAATTTAAATTTTTTAGAATCAAAATAAAATACTGGAACATTAAAGTTTTAGGAAGGTGTATGAGGTTGTGATTAAGCCTTATCATAGATTAAACAAATTTCATCCACTTTACTGTAACTTTTGCATTATTTTATCTAATTCTTTACTAAAAATGGTCCTGCCAATTCAGCATTACATTACTTATTAAGATATACTTTATCCACAGCCCCATAAAAGTATTAAGCAAGATGAATATTTTAAGAGATATTTGAATTATTTATTAAGAGTATACTTTCTTATTTCAATTATAAACTTAGACATCTATTTATTGTTGAAATCTATACTTGTTTTAATCCCATTTTTGAATCATTTAATTATGATGAGAATTCAAAATTGATATTATGATATTACAAATTTTCAGAATAATTTTATGAGTTTAATTAGCATGTTATGTTAAAAGTTTTAAGGTTAATCATCTATAACATCCCTTAATCATCATAGTAAATTATTGATGAAATTAAAAAAAAATGTTACTCCTTACTTATTTTAATAACTTACCTCAATTTAACATTTGGTATTTAAAAATATTAAAAGATCATAAGATATTTGTTATTGTTCCAAGTTGTTAAAATATTTAAATAATTTTGAATAGTTGAGTACTTGACAGGCTGAATTATTTCATAGCCATACATTGAGTAACTATTCACTAATTATAGACTTTAAAATTTTAGGCTATATTATATTAACTAATTAGTGGAGATTTGTATAGCAATGATTTTTAGTTGAAATTTTACATCGATACTGACGGCCACAATCTAAATATTTTAAATGTAAATTTTATAGTACTCATCGAAAAATTTAGTAACAAAGAAATCTTTATATTAAATAAAGAATAGATTTAAAATATTACAAAAGTAGTAAGCCTTTTCATTATAGAATAATTTTTCATCTATGTATCTATCAGTAGTTTATTAAATTGAATTAATATAAATTATTACAGGTAGAAGTTATTCAGTATGATTTCCTTTAAAAAAGATAAGAGCTTTTTCCTAATTTTAAATAGCATAGTCAATTTAATTTTTGAAAGTAATTTTTTAAAATCCAAGTGTTGAACTATTAGATAAACTGAAAATTTCAAGTTATTACAACTGTTAGTTTATCACTAGAATACTATTTCGAAAGTGAAGTACTGTTTGATTGCTTAGATCCAATTTAGAGATCAACTGATTTTATTTACACTTATAAAAATAAATTGTATTATTCTACATATAAACTATATCTTCATTCTCTTCACTAAAACTTTAATATAAGAGTGTAATGTTCTTATTTTTCAAATTAACATTTGTACAATAATTTATTAGTACTTCGTTATTTGTAATATTGCAAACTAATTGAGTTTTGTTTGTAAAAATATGATTTATTTTAAAAGGCAATCGGAAATTAAACTCATCTATGCCTAATAAACTAGTTCCAATATTATCACATTTAATTTATAACTAAATTTTCTTATTAACTGATGTAGAGTAAGTCTATGTATTATTTTCTATTTTTATTATTTGAAAACATTATATTTCATTTTCATTACAACATTGATATAGTTGAGTTTAAATTGATAAAATGAATTATTTTTTTGGACTTAAAATCCAATTCTGGAGTGAAAATGAATAAAAGGTTAGAATTCCTTAATCAAATTAATAAAAATAGTTATTACTAGGTGGAAAATAAATGAATTCAGAGTTAATGGTAAACTTTTCTTTTTCAAATTAATTGAAATGTACTTCTAAGGAATTTTTAGTTAGTAAAAATAAAAATTAATTAAAATATTCAATTCTTGTTGCAGACAGATTAGCATTAATTAATCTTAATTCATAAGACGTCATCAAATATAGTTACAATTAATCATCCTATGTCTAGGTTAAAATAAATTTTATATTGCATTAAATTTCACTTATCAACTTTTTAATCAGTCCTATTTATTCATCAACTTTTTAAATTAGTTAAAAATAACCTTCGACAAATCGAAAAATAAAATATTAAGTACGATCAATTATATATAAAAATGGATAACAAATTTCGAAATTTTCTAATTCAGTTTACAAGACAACATTAAAGTGTTTTGATAAACTCTCCTGATTGAAAATTTCTAATTTTTAATGATTTTATATTATTTAAATACTCCATTCTTCACATTAATAGATTATATGTAGATAAAGCTTAAATGAAAATTACTTCATCATTCTTTTACAATGACTTTGAAAAACAAAATGTTCAAATTAAATATTTGAAAAAAAATGGGTAATTGGATCTATAAAATATAGAATAAAGTGTTAATTTGAATAGCAATACACCGCCATCTAATTATTATTTTCTCTAAATATCTAATCGCATTATTCAATAGTTTATGTTGGTACAATAAATGTACTTGTTTATTAGTTAAATTTATTAAATAGATTCAAATTGGGTAAATACAGACCTTAAATACATTTAATAAAATAGAATCCATCATAATGTAGATTACAAATTACTTTTAAATACACATCATCAAATTTATCTATTAAGATAGATGATAATAATGATCCTTCAAATTCATATTTTATTTATAATTCCACTGTTATTGAAGCTTAACGATAATTTTCACTGAAATTATAATGACTCTCATCTTATTCAATTAAAATTGATTATTGAGGTTTAACTATGAATGCCTCCCCAGGCAACAAATGGACTTACGTACAAATAACATCTATTCCATTACCAATTCCAATTTTAAGCAATAAGAAATTAAAGAAAAAAGAATTTAAACCCATTATTTCTTTAATTTTTAAAATTTGGTGATAATATTAATTATAAAAATATGTTGTTCACTTATTTTTAATATATTTCTTTAAAATTTTAGTCAAATTCAAATTTGGGGTTTTAATAACTTCAAATTTCTTTATTACTTGACATTATGAAAAGATTTAAGTGCTTCTTTTTAATAACTTGTAATTAATCTATATTTAAATTTATCTTTCTTAAAATATAGAAATTATTATTGTTGTATTTCATTTTTCAACAAAAATAAGCATTTAATATAAATTCTGATTGATTTTATGCAGATCCTTATGTCCTTTTATAGCAAAGTAATTATCAGAAATTAATATTAAAATGACTAAAAAGATTGCTAAATTGGAAGTTAAAATTTCTATTGATATAATATAATATTAATAGTTAGGTCACAAAAATTATCAAACAATATATATAAATAATATTGATGAAAAATACTATCTTGCTAATATTATTATGTTTGTTCATACTATAATTAAATAAAAATATATATTAATGCAAGAGCTTCTCGATTAATTTTTAGAACTATTAAAATAAACAGATGAAGCAAGCAAGAATAAAATTAGAGCACTAACTAATAATAATGTTGATTTTCAAGTTCCCAACAATAAATGGGATGAAGCTTCAGTCAAATTACTAAAGCTGCTAATTTAGACCTATTGTATAGATCATTAGATTAGTCATCATTAAATTCCTGATGATATTTGGAGCTTAATATCATAGCTAGTGAAAAAATCTACCATTGATTGCAAATTATAATTTGGGTCAAGGAAAAAAATAAGATTACTTCAATAACAATGGTCAAAAAAAGAGGATGAAGCCTTAAAAGAACTTTGTTTTGTTTACTAAGCATAGAATAAACCATACAAATGGAGCGATATCGCAAAAGAATTAGCTTAAAAATTAAACCAATAAAATGCTAAAATGACAAAAATTGTAAGAGATAGATGGCTTAATAAATTAAATCCTAATATTCAAAAAGGTCCTTGGGAAAAGAATGAAGAATATGAATTATGTAGACATGTGTTAAAACATGGGAAAAATTGGATGAATGTAGCATTGGAGATGAAAAATTAAAGAACAGAAAGCTCAATAAAGAATAGATATTTCAATATATTGAAGAAAATGGAGAATTAGGAGGTTCCTATATTAAGTAAAGAAGACATAGAGAAGGAGTTGGCAAAATTATAATAAAATTAAATTGAAAAAATAGATTAATTTGGGTAATAAGAGATCAGCTTTATTTTATATTAATTAAGAAATTTAGAACCAAAAATAATAAAAACAAAGTAGGAATTTGAACCAGAAAAGAATGTTTAAAAGAAAAATAATTTAAGTACATAAAATAATGGTTCTAAAAAACTTATAAAAGCAGCAGATAAGGACTAAAAATTGCATGCAAACAACATTGTCAAAAAAGTTCTTTAATCTTACAACTAAGATGAAAATCTCGATTACAATAAAATGAAAGAGCATTATTAAGATGTAGTAGCTTAGAAAGGGGATACATTAGAATTGGATGAAGAACCAATAAGTGATTCTGATAATCTATCGGAAGTTTAATTTGCAGTTATGGGAAAGGATTCATAAAATTTGCATCTATTTCCGAAATCATAATTAAAAGCTGTTATGGAATTGATGAAACAAAAAAAGGAATAAAAAAAAGAAGTGTAATAATCACTTAGTAAAATTTAATCTCTTCCACCACCTCTACCAAAATTAGAATAAAAAGCATAATAGCCCCAGTAATAATAATAATCTTAACAATAATAGTAGAATCCATAATAGATATCTTAATAAATTTAACAACCTTCTTAACCACAAATCCCAATTTAATTACCTATTGTCTAGCCAATTATGTAGCCAGTAGCTATGCCTACCTCTGTGATACCAATGTAATAATAATAAATTTAAGGGTAGTAATAATAAACTTAGCAATAATAGTAATAATAATAATAATCTTTACAATAATAATAATTATAGCAATAATAATAATAATAATAATAATAATAATAATAATAATAATAATAATAATAATAATAATAATAGTACTATTAACTTGTTTATCCATCTAATTTTATGTATCCTTAAGTTTAGATGGCTTAAGTAGCTCAAATACCAATAATGCCAGGCTAAATGATGGGATAAATGCCAGGATAAATGATAGGATAAATGCCTGGGCAAATGGTTAGTTAAATTCAGGGACAGATTCCAGGATAAATGGTTGGTTAAATTCCAAGTTAAATGATAGGTCAAATTCAAGGATAAATGGGTTAAATGGTTGGCTAAATTCCAAATTAAATGGTAGGTTAGATTCCAACTTAAATGATGTCTGCAATTCCTGGATAAATGCCGTAAATTATTTCCCAACTTCAGCCCTAAATGATGCAACAAGTTTAAGGTTAACTTCCATAAATGATTTAGCCAGGATAAATGGCCACTATGTAAAATGGATAAATATAGATGTAGTAAATTACATCAATCCCTTAACTTGCTTAAATGCCCTTATAATCACTTCCTATGTAAGCAACCTAACCTATGGGAATGCCACAGCAGTTTATTCCAATAATGTAATAATTATTTTAAGCCATTTAGATATGCCCCATAACCTGTATATTAATAATAATAATAACCTTAAGGACAACCAAATCAATAATAAAAGAATAATTAATAGTAATAATAATAATAATAAGTGCCGATTATGAATTATTAAATTCCAATGATGCCTTAATATTAGGATCAGTATTTCTAGTTTATGAGTATGAACCAACCCAATTAGCAAAAGTAACCTAAGTATTCCTAAGTTAAATAGGAGACAGAAGAACATTAATAATAATAATAAAATCGTAAATGAATAAAATTATTAAATTGATTTAATTCATATCTAACCTAATTTAAAGGAACATTAATATAACATTGCTCCAACTTTTATTTTTTCTTTATCTGATATTTTTTCTTCAAGAGTTGAAAAACTTTTGATGGGATTTTGATTTTTCATGAATTCTTCAACTGACATACCTTTAAGCAAATGTTTTCCATAAAGTTGTATGCTTATTTTAGATGATTTTTTAAAGGCAGTATTTAGAAAACTTAGTAGGTCTTCTTTTTTTAAAAGATCTATTTAGTCAATGGTTATTTCTTTTTCTTCAAATATGAAATCATTATTTGAAATATGATCCCAATATGCCTATCCTTTTTCAAATAAAGTTTTTTCTTTTTATCTTAATTATTGGATCTAAATTATTATTATGTATTTATTACAGCTGCTTTTTTTAATTCTTCAATGTCAAAATCTGTCATCTTTTCAATTTCTTGATAGAAGAATTAAAGAAAATCTTCAATATATTAATTTACTTAATATGGGGTTTGAGCACTACCTTAGACTAAAATTGCTGCTCCATCGAGACATTCTAATGGTGAAAATTAAGCAGAAACTAAATATCCTAATTGTAAATCTGTTCTTAAATAATTATATGCATAACTATCAAAGGTTCCTTTTAAAGTATTCATTATAGCAAATTGTTTTCTATTTCTGTTTCCAAAAATGTAATAATTAAATGTAGCTCCATTATTTTCACTAGATTCTGCTGCATATGGTATGATATAATTATTGGAAAGCTTTAGAATTTTTGAATAGATGGGATTATAATCCAAGTGTTTTGGTTTTCCAAATAACTTTTTCTCTATAGATTTATAAAGAGAGAGTGCCTCTTCTCTAAGTATATTACCTGTTAAATAGAGTTAAAAGTTTGTTCCTTTGAACAATTAGGAATGGAATTATTCATAATCTTTAATATTTATATTTTTTAATTCTTACAATATTTATTTTGGTTCATAGTAACCATAAATAAGAGTCTATAATATATATAAATTTTTTTACATTTAAGAAAAAGTGATTTCTAATTTGAGAATATAATGGACTTTGAATTTCTTGGTTATATTAATTAATCAAAGTCTTAAGTGTTTGATCATAAATTTATTTATCAATTTCTTGTTTGGTAAAGAATTTTAATGAATCCTCAATAAATTCATAGAATTTATCATTCCAACCATAAATATTAAAAATAATGTGATTAGGTGATGATTAAAATTTGAAATTATAATTGTTTTAAAAGGCTGATTCTAAATGTTATGAAATTAAAGTGGAAGTATATTATTGAAATATCTTTAATAACACTTGTTATTTTAAAGTAAATTGAAAGTTGATTTTATCTATTTTCATTCCCATAAAAATAGCCGGTGTTTTATAAGATCTATCTAATTTCCACCATAATTTTCCATTGGATGATTTAAACAAATATTCAGGAAGTGGATATAATTCTTCATATTAATGTTCATATTGTAAACATTCCTTATTAGATTAAAAACAATTATTACTTCAACATTTGAAAAGACCATTTCTGAATTTCTTTAAATAAGCATTTTTTCATTTTATAAATCTTCATAAGGATCTTCTTTATTACTTAATGAATAAGGTTTGCAAAATGATTTCATTTTCAAATCATTTGGTTAATATTTATGAATTGATGGCAATTAAAATTTTGGTTACTCAATTTCATCATATGTTTATATCTTTTATAGGATTGAATCTGAAATGTCTAGGTAGACATAATTAATTCTATTGACTTTATCATATTAAACATCTG
The DNA here is from genome assembly GCA_000733385.1 of Paramecium biaurelia. Lineage (NCBI taxonomy): Eukaryota > Ciliophora > Oligohymenophorea > Peniculida > Parameciidae > Paramecium > Paramecium biaurelia. Next base: position 106,267 of record JPFL01000061.1, read on the forward strand.
GATGATTTAATTGTGAATCTCCTAAAAATACATTCAAATTATCAATATCTAATAGATCTGTAAGATAAAAGTATATTAATTCAGGATCATAATCTTCATACAAATATTTTCTTGATAAAACATCATGAAATCCATATATATTCAAATTATGAGCTATCTCTTAAATATCCTCAATAATGTTTTCTTTAAAGTTGAATTTCAAAGATGCTGTTTTTTTATAATCATTATATAAGGATCTTAATTTAGCATTATCTACTAAAGTCTCACCTTAATCATCAAATAAAGTCTAAATGAGATAGAAATAATATGAAAAGACAGATTATATAATCTGATCATAATCATTGAGATTGTAAACTTAAAATTCTAAAGCCAGAACACTAAAACAACCATTATGATCATTGAATAAAACATTACTTGACATATCTATAATCAGATTTTTTTATATTAGATATTCTTTAACTCCTTTGCTTGATTAAATTAAATTATTAATTAATTCAATTGCTTTAGTTTTGTATTATTATTAAACATCAGACAATTAATGAGTCATGTAAACTTTCTTTACATCAGAATTTGATTTATATTAGATCAATTAAGTGCCATACTAGATTGGAGATCCAAAATCTTCACAAGTAGGTTCTACTAAATTGTTATTTTTTATCTTTTCAAAATTCTTTATATAAGTTTTAAGTTCAGAAATTGGCAAACTACTTTCTATAACCAATGACATTAAATTAGATGAATAGGCTGAATTAAAAAATTGTTTCAACATTTCTGATACTATCAAAATTATATTTAAGATAAATTACTTTCATCTTTTAATAAAGTATTTAAGTTTCCAATTGAGAACTGGCTAAATGGATGTGACTTTTCTGAAATTATCATTAATAAGGCTTCAATTTTCCATTCATCAGTACTTGTAATGATTTCATATTCATTGTTTACTGCATTCACTTCTTTTTCTACCATCTTCTGATCTAATATGGGATCTATGAAGAAGTGACTGAACACATCTAAACCTTAATGTAAAGCACTATTTTAAATAGTAAAGTAATAATTAGTTTCATAATTTTCTGTGTAAGCATTGTTTGTTCCTCCATTATTGTAAATTAAGCTATTAAAATAATTAGGATCTGGATATGTATGAGATCCAACAAATAGCATATGCTCTAATAAATGAGCTAAACCACCATAATTAACTGGTTCTTAGAAGGATCCTGCTTTTACACTTAATGCTACTTACGAAATTATTGCATCGTTATTTTAGATTAATAAAACTGAAAGTCCATTATCCAAAGTTATATATTCATAAATATTATTGTCAATCAATGGTTTTTTAATTTGCTATTTCTAAAGAAATGATGTTTGATTATGTTATGTGAGTTTTTACTATTAAATCATCATAGTAAGCATAAAGGCTATTAAACAGAATACAATAATGAGCATTATTGCGTTAAATATTGGGGATACTATTTTCCTGTATCCCTTTGCATTATTTAATTTTCTTTTCTATTCCACTAATCCTTAGGATTCTTCTTCCATTAAAAACGATAATATTAATTTGTGATTATTAATAAATAAATTTAAAAAAAACAAAACAATTAACAAAATGCTCTACGCAACAAATAGCTTATATTACAGATAATTCCTCACCACAACAGGAAAGTAATGAAAATATTAATATTTAAATTAGGAAATCAAAAACACAATATCAACCATAGCATTAATAAACAATTGCAAAAGGATAAAACGCTGAGCATCCAGCTGCTTAAAGTGCATGATTTATATATTCAAAATATATTACACATATCTTAAATGCGAATTATATATTTGAGTTGCTGTTTTAGCTGCTTAGAGTATTTTAGGGTATTTATCCACAAATTAGATTATAATAAATTTATTGATTAAAGTTAGAGTCTTCAAATAGTCTATTTATAATTTATACGTATTAAAACTAGAATTTTGATAAATTTCCATGACAATCAATAAATCTTTGTATACTTAATTAGAGTCTATAGAACAAGTTATTATGAATTTAAATAATATAAATATTTGTGCACTCGAAATGAAATGTTAGGATAACAAACCAGCTTCATAATCATATTAATTTTTAGATAAATTAGGTGAAGGGTATACATAATCTTAAATGTTAAAGTTCTTTTGGATATATATGGAAAGTAAAGCAAATCTCTACTGGCTAGATATATGCATGCAAATTAGTAAAAAATACGATGAAAAAAGAGAGGACACTTCTTTAAAGAGAAATAACAATTTTGTAAATGTTAAAAGGAAAAAAGGGTAATGTTTCATCTGCTAACTGAAGGATTTACCCAATTAATCACATCTGGTTAGGATTACAAGAACACTTATTTTATTATGAATTTACTAGGAGAAAACTTAGAATAGGTAAAAATGAAATGTGGCAATTTTGATACTACTACTATTTTGAATACAGGGTAGTAGATGATTCTATTACTTAAAAACTTGCATCTTTCAAATATTATTCATAGAGACATTAAGCCTGAGAATTTTGTGGTTTTTTAGGATAAACTACATTTAATTGATTTCGGATTATCTAAATTATATATTTAAGATGGAAAGCATATAGAATTCAAAGAGAACAAAGGTATGATTGGAACTGCAAGATACACTTCTATTAATAGTTTAAAAGGTAATGAATAATCTCGAAGAGATGACTTGGAATCAGTTGGTTATTTACTAATCTACTTATATATGGGCACATTACCATGGAACAATATTGTAGCTGATGACAAGACTGTTAAGTATTATAAAATACAGAGAATGAAGGAAGGATTTAGACCAGAAACATACATCAACCTCCCTCCTGAATTATCAAAATATCTTGAATATGTTAGAAGACTTAAATTTGATCAATAACCTGATTATGATTATTTGTTCAAATTATTTAGGAGAGGTGAAGATTTAACTGGAACTCCTAAATTATAAATCTAATAAAACCATATGTCAATCAAAACCAATTTAGTACATTTAAAGAACATTGATAGAACTCAATGTTTGACTGCTCGTAAATTAATTAATCAAGTTGAAAACACAAGTCGTCGAATAACCTATGAAGAGTTAAGCTCAGCTGGGGCAGATATAATGGAAGAATTGGATAATAATGAGAGAATTCAATTAAAAAACCTATAAGTAGGAATAAAATAACCAAATACATTAAATAAAATAAACAAAATGAGAATGGGATCAGAATAAATATTTGAAATAGAAAATAAACTACAATACTAGGTACCCATTTCATTAAAATAACTACAATGAAGAAATTGATTATTATTGATTATAATGTAAAAGTTAAATTATTTCACACTCACTCACATTATCCATGTACTTATTAGAGATATATATAATTTTATTCTAAAACCATAATCAATAATAATCTATTTCAAAAATAATTCAAACTTATTGAATAAATTAATAATGATACTATAATATAAATTAGTCAAATTTCGAGACAGCTGAACTCATTGATCAGGTGGTTTACTCACTTAAGATTTATAAGTAGAAGGTTCAAATAAAATATATTTAACTAAAGTGAAATTTAAACTTTAATTATTACTTTTAATAACAATCTCAGCAAAAATAAAAAATGTTCAATAATATCATTGCTGATAATGGTTAATTATTATACTTGTAGAATAAAACTTGAAGATTTAAATAACAAATTCATAATTAGATAAATTATTAAATTTATATTATATAATTTTTTTGTGTATAAATTTTTAATTAATTTATTAATAAAGTACAACTTAATAGAAAAATGTCAATGACTTTGTTAAATAGAAGAATGAATCAGTTATTTAATTCTATATAAGGAAAATAAGATGAATGTATTAGATAAAATATCATTGATTTGTATAATAATATACAAGATCCTGAATTTGATTAATACTTATTTTAACTATGGTAGTTACTATGATATTAGATTTAGTTATCTTTTCTATGTTACAGATAATAAATAGATAAAGGAGATTCTTTATAATTATGCGTTTATAAATACTGCACATTTCTTTAGATTGGAGTGGATGTTAAAAGCTTTGAACGAGGATTCTTCCAAGAATGAAAAAGTGAAGAAAGGCTTTTCTACTTTTTTGAATGTAATTTTGTTGAAATATTTATAAGCAATTATAAATGGAGTTTACATAGCACTACTAAAATGATATACTGAAATCATAGAATGGTAAAATAAAATATAAAATTTTAGGTTAATTAATGAATAAAAGTCGATTATGTTATAAAAGTAAATAGGATTAAATAATCTTCAATTTAATAGAATAAAGTTTGAGAATGAAAAAAGTGGAAGTGGAAAAACAAAAGAATCATATGAAATCTTTTTTATAATTGATTAATCAAATGATAACAAGTTTAAGATTTTAGTAACAACCTGAATTTAGAGGCTTAACTATTCCATTTAATTATGGCAATCCAGATTCTTTTTTAATAGTAAATTTACTAGAAGATGAATTTACTTGTTTCAATACAGCAAAAAGAGTTCCTTATAAAATTGTGATTGAAACAGTAAAGTAAGTATAAATCAAATAAACAATTAGCCCTTCCGAATTATAATTGATATAGAGTATTAATGAATATTGGTAAGGCAACTTGCCAGAGCTGATCCCTTTTTATGATATCGAAAAGGAAATGAAATCTATTTCATAATTAAAAATATATTAACTATATAATATAGAGGAATTAAAGAAGTATTAAGTTTAATTAAATTGTTATAGATTGGCTTTAAAGAAAATAGATTTTTAACAATTGCATCAATTGCAAACGTAAATCAAGATTAAAGAAAAAGATATATATGTGTCTAGATCATCAAACACTTCTATTTGGGGAGAGAATTGGAATATTACAAAGTAAAAAATTAAATAAAATTCTTAATATGGAAATCTGAAATCACATGATGTCAGATAAATTATAATAAAAGGAGGAGATGATCTAAGAAGTGAACTTTTAATAATGTAAATGATAAGAAAAATAAATGAAATATTCACATAGAAGAAGTTAAGTCTTTTCCTTCGACCATATGATATTATTTTAACCTCTCCAAATAGTGGTATTTTGGAATTCATACCAAATACGGTTTCTTTAGATAAAATCAAAAGGGATAATGAAGGTATGTCGTTGAAAAAATTTTATTAAAAGAACTTTGAGGATTTCCAAACGGCTTAAAAGAATTTTGCTGAAAGTTTGGCAGCATACTCATTAATTTGCTATTTATTCTAATTAAAGGACAGACATAATGGGAATATTTTAATTGATAATTAAGGTCATATAATTCACATAGACTTTGGATTTGTATTGACATTGACTCCTGGCAATATTGGATTTGAGTCAGCTCCATTTAAATTAATAAGTGAGTATGAGGAATTATTAAATGGTAAAAATAGTGATTTATTTACATATTACATAATTCAAATATTTTCAGGTAATTATATATAAAATATTGTTTAGGTCTTGCAATTCTGTAAGAAAACATTACAGAATTAATAACTTTTGTAAAATTAATTAATTTCAGTCCAAAACATAATCTTTTGGCTTGTTTGGAAAATTTTGATATCATTGAATTCAAGAAAAGATTTCATGAGAATATTGGATAAAAGAAACTATATGAAATTGCAGAGGATTTAGTTAAGTAATCAAGTAATTCTATGAAAACATTGTTATATGATTATTTTCAATACTAATCCAATACTATTTATTATTGACACCATATTATTTTAAAATGAAATAACCATCTTATAGATGCACAGAAAAGCTTTGGAAACCAATAGTAAGACCACCAAGACATAATTATAGAATGAAAGATATGGGAAATGAGATTTTCATGGTTTCAGATACTGTTACTAAACGATTTGACTTTGAAATTTAAAACTCTAGAAGATTGATTTTATAATGCAGGTATTTAACTAAATTATATCAAGTTTGTTTGAGCCAATACGAATGTAAGAAAAACCACATCCATGTATGATTTATTTACATGGGAACTCAAGCAGTAGAGTAGAAGCCTTAACAATTATTGAATACTTAATTCCTAGCAATATATCTGTCTGTGGAATTGATTTATCCGGTATCTTTCTTAATTATTATTGATAGGTTCTGGATAATCGTAAGGTGAATACATTTCGTTAGGATATTATGAATCAAGAGATGTTAATGACCTCTATGAATATTTAAGAGACAAAAAAGTAAGGGAGCCTCATAATTATAAGTCTAACAGCCTTTCATAACTTAAATTGGATTGTGGGGAAGATCGATGGGTTCAGTGACTGCCATCCTTGCAGCAACTCTGAATAAAAATTTAAAAGTGTTAGTGTGTGATAGTCCTTTCTCTAATTTAACTCATCTTTGTTAAGAATTAGCATCAAATAGTTATAACATACCTAGCTGCTGTTTTAGTTGTTTCTGGTGTCTCGTGAAGGCCAAAATAAGAAGAGAGGTCAAATTTAATATAGATGATCTCAATATCTCTTAACTCATTCAAAGTAAGATCCTCCCCATTAATCATAACACTTAGCTTTACCTACTGATGTTTCCATAGTATTCTTATCAGCCAAGTAAGACCAATTGATAGTTGAAAAACATCCTAAAATTCTTATGGAAAAATTTAGAGGAACCAAATTACTGAAATAATTCGAAGGAACCCATAATTCCAAAAGACCATAGGATGTGATGATAGAAACTGTCTAATTTGTTATTATGTAGTTTGATAAATATTGTTGGAATTAAAACTTAAACTTAAGAGATATTAAAATATCCAATAACCAAAAAGATTAAATTCCAATTCCTGATATTGATGCCCCTCTATTGCAACCAGAATAACCTTACATATCCAAATTGGAGATGTGAATGTTATTTTAATCATAAGTGATTAAATCTATATTTAAAAACATAATATATGCTAATTATAACGATTTTTTTATCAATTATAAATTTTATATAAATATTCAAAAATTAGTTCTTTTATGTTATTTTATCATGTTTTAAATGTCATCAAGCACTCTGATCTTACTCTATTACACTTATTTTTAGTGCATAAAAAAGTCTTTTGTCTTTAGTGCTTCCCTCTCCTCTTAAAGTCTTTCATTCTCTATTAATTTCATCTTTTCCTCTAACTATTATTATAAGGTAATACTTACATATCTTTATTCATTTAATAAAGTTTTCTAATTTTATTTTGTTTTAAGATATTTATTTTTATAGATTTCTAATTATTCTTCATTTACTATAGATTACTTTTTCATTTCCTATATTAATCTTTTTGATTCTGCCAATTCATCCTATGAATAATTTAATTGAATTTATAATGACTCTACTTTCTTTTCTATTTGTGATTGTTTCTATTAGAATATTCATATTAAATTACTTCTAAATGTTATTAATTTAAATAGGATATATCATTATCTGATTCATATAATAGCTACTATAATCTTCTTTTATCTTAATTGAGTTAATCTATATCTTGTAAAATCTATGTTTTTTCCTCCTGATCTAACTGATATTATTTATCATACTAAGCCACTTTATCTTCATAAGTTTAAACTAAAGATTTCTATGATTCTAATTTGGATTTCAATTCCTTTACTTCTTATACTTAAAAATTTGCTTCTTTTAAAGCTAAATCAGTTTTATTTCTTTAATCATCTAAATGAGTTTATAATTTGATATTTTCTTATTATTTCTCTAAAATGGTATTATTCAATGTGAATTCTTGTTTCTATTATTAACTAATCAAATTTTCTAATTATTAAATTTGATTGACCATATTCTTAATCTTCTCTTTTTTTTTATTAATTTATGCATTCAATTCTTGTTATTATGACAATTTATCTTATTAAAATTTATTTAGGTCTTATTAATGATGTGCTTCATTAATTTTAATTAACTTTTCTAAGTCTTCAGTTTTAATAGTTAAATTATTAATAGTTAATTGAAGGATTTTATTTTCTTCATATTACTCTTTTAATTTTGTTTCTAATAACTAAACAGTTTATTTATCATCCTTTATTCCAATTTCAAGATATCGACATTATTCTTCTTTTGCAATAATAGCTTATTTTAACACATTATTTTCATCTTTTAATATTTAATATCGTTTCTCATGATCCTTACTAATTTATTTATATAGTAATCTTACTTTTCATTGGTTAATGAATCATAGAGTCGTTGCACTCTTTCCAATTCTACTTAGAATGAGGCCTTTTACTCTTCCAACTTTGTATCATTAATTTTAGATTCATCCTTTAATAACCTTATTTTAGTTTTCTTCTTTTGAATCTTAATTTTCAATTCATTTAATTATGTTTTCAAATCTTCATTGCCTTTGGTTTACCAATCTGATCGTTCTCTCTCATATTTTTATATTAATTCTTCTTTCAACTGTAATATCTTCTCTTAATCTTTTCCTTCCTACATGTAGTCTCTCAAAGCTGCCTATGCTTTTGTGTAATTGTTCTTACTTTTAATTTCGAATTGAGGTCCTTTAATTTATTATATTTTTCTCTTGAAACAAAACCAGCCTAAGTGGTCATCTCTTTCCAAGCATTTGGAGAGTTTGGTACAAGTGGATCGATATCTCTTCTTGCTTAATTTTATCGATTAAGTAAATCATTACTCGAGCCTTGGTTAGTTCTCATTATTTAAATATTAATATTTTATAACAGCCATAATAAGTAAATAAAATGGATTATAGAATTAAAAATATTTTATTAATGAAGAATATTTGAAAGTCAAATAATCTTTATAATTAATTCTTTTTTCCATATTTAATGAGTAGCGATAATTTAAGAAAAGGATTGATAAACGATAGTTTTGGAGATATGGGGAGTTTCGTGGAGGCCTTAATTCCATAGGAGAAAAAAACAGCAAGAGAAAAGGCTGGATTCTTTGGGAAATTATTTGTTTCTTGGATCTATCCTACATTGTAAGAATTTATATTTAATTTAAGAAAATTAGCTTAAAAATAACCTTTAGAGATTGAAACTATACAACCTCTTTCAAAGACAGAGAAATCGAAATATCTATATGAAAAATTCAAAAATTAATTGATCATTACTAAGAGAGGTGAAAATACTATATTTACAGCCTTGTATCATACATTTTAGAAGCAAATCATTATAACATTTATATGGTTAATAATTTCAGTTTGTACTTCAGTTGTTATTCCAATAATGATCAAGAATATTATTGATTACATTTCAGGATAGGAAGAGGATTATACTTATGCAACAACAATCATTGCTGTTATAATGATATCAAGAGCAATTAATATGATATCAAATGCTTAAGCTAGATTAGAGATTGTAATTAAATTGATTATTTAAAGAGAGCTTTTGGTTTTGATGCTTAATCTGTACTTTCGATAGAATTATTGAGTAAAAGTTTACGAACTTCTTTTTTAAGCAATCCTAGATACACAACAGGAGAAGTGATAAATTTAATGTAAGTGGATGCAGGGAAATTACAATTTGTAACATATTATTTAGGTGTTGCAATGTTGGTTCCAATTTAATTGATTGTTACAATATATTTGATGTTTGTTTATATTGGATTATCATTTTTGGGTGGATTTGGAATAATGTTGTTAACAGCTGTTTGGAATACTTTGATAGGAAAGTTCTTAATGAAATATTAATAGACAATGATGAAGGAGAAGGATAAGAGAACAAATTGTGCAAATTAGATATTTTCATAGATTAAATTCATTAAAATAAATGCATTTGAAGAGTTCTTTAGGGAAAAACTATTTAAATTGAGAAAGGCTGAGATTGATATAACAAGAAAGCGTTATTTTGGAACAGCTTTTTATATATTTTCAGTTTGGTTAAGTCCTTTATTAATATTGAGTGGAACATTCCTTATGCACATTTTATTAGGTCATTAACTCAGTGCTGGAAGTACATTTGCTATAATAAGTTTATTCTAAATGTTATAATAACCTTTGTTATAATTACCAATAGCAATTAATGAAGTTATGGCTACAAATATAAGTTTAAAAAGAATGTAGAAATTTTTATTTACTGATGAATTATAATCTGATTGCATTTAATATGACTATTATGGTGATGAAAAATCTGTGGAAATAAGAGATGGTAATTTCTATTGGTCAGCCCTTAAGAAGGAGGAAATAGATGAATAAGAAAAGAAGGAGTAGGAAAATAAAAAGAAGAAGAAATAAAAGAAAAGTAAAAAATTTTAAGTACAAGAGTAAAATTAAAAGGAAAATGAGAAGAAGTAAGTTTTGTTTAATATAAATATTGAAATTAAATAGAGAAAGATGATTGGTATAATAGGAGATGTGGGATCAGGCAAGACATCAATCTTATAGGCAATAATAGGGGAAATGCTTTATAATCCTGAGAATCCTCCTAAAGTTACTATAGCAGGATCATTGGCTTATGTGGGATAGAAATATTGGATATAAAATTTAACTGTAAAAGAAAACATATTATTTGGATTAGAGTATAAAGAAAAAAAATACTAGAATGCACTAAAATATTCTTGTTTATAGTAGGATTTGAAAATATTAATAAAAGGAGATGAAACTATGATTGGAGAAAAGGGAATAAACTTATCTGGTGGTTAAAAAGCAAGAATAAGTTTGGCTAGGGCTATTTATAGTGATGCTGACATAATTTTATTAGATGATCCAATTAGTGCAGTTGATGCTCATGTAGGTAATTTCATTATGAATGAATGTTTAAATGGATATTTGAAGGATAAAACAAGGATTCTTATTACTCATGCTTTAAATAATTTACAATATGTAGATTATGTGTATTTATTGGATAATGGATCAATAATAGAGTAGGGTACATTTCAGGAAATAAAATAATCAGCAAGTTTTAATTCGATATTCGAAAAGTTATACAAAAATTAGCATTAAAATGATGATGAGGAGACAATTGAGTAGAAGGTGGAAGAGCTTCCTTTATTAGCTAAATAGTTATCTTAAAAAGAGGAAAATAAGAATGATTAGAATAATGAATTGATGTTGGATGAAGATAGAGAAAGGGGTAATTTGGCATTAGATACATATAAGCAATATTTTAAATTAACTGGATATTTTAATATTTCTTTATTGGTTTTTATTTAAATTTGTTGGATAGTATGTTATTTTGGTACTTCTATTTTGATAGCACTTTGGACATCTCGTGCTGAAGAGGATAAGGATATAGATAATTATAAATATTTAGAGGTCTATTTTTATTTCTCTTTGGGATAGGGAATATTTGCATTTTTCAGACCGTTATTATTAGTATCTGCTGGAACTAGAACCTCTGACAAAATTCATACAAGAATGATAAAGTAATATATATAATTAAAGATAGTTGTTTATTATATGCTCCTTAATGTTCATTTTTTGAAAGAGTACCTTTAGGTAGAATATTGAATAGATTAACAAAGGATTAGAATTCATTGGATAGTGAAATATATTGGGGATTGAGTTGGTTTTTTGTGTCTGTAAGTTTATTCGTTGCAAATTTGACTATTTATGTATATTCTAGTACTGCTTATATGTTAATTCCATTGTTTTTTTACTTTTGCTTATGTTGGTGGATTTAATAATTATATGTTACAGCAAGTAGAGAATTACAAAGATTAGAATCAATTTCTAAAAGTCCTATAGTAAGTTTCTTTGGTGAATGTATAAATGGGTAAAGTTATGTGAGAGTATTCAAAAAAGAAAGTAAATTCATTGAAAAACATTGTGAAAATATGGATGTTAATAGAAGAGTGTTTTTGGAATTAATAGGAACTTAGACTTGGTTTATGTTGATTTTAGGATTAGTGAGTTTAATTGTTAATGCTATGGCAATAGTTTATTGTGTATTCTTTTCTTTTTCTAATCCATCTCTAGCTGGATTATTATTAACATATGCAACTTAAATAGATGGAAATGTTTCAGAGTGTGTTTAATCATTTAGTTAATTATAATTGGGATTGGTATCTTTTGAAAGATGCTTAGCATTCACTAAGATTGAACCTGAACCAGGATATAAAGAGTTAGTTAATAATCATTTAGTGGAAATATCTCATTAAGAGAATTATTTAAATCATTGGCCAAAAGAAGGCAAAATAGATTATATTAATTATTCAGTCAGATATAGAGAAGGATTAAAACCTGCATTGAATAATCTAAATATTACCATATATCCACAGGATAAAATTGGAGTAGTAGGTAGAACTGGAGCAGGTAAGTCTACTATGACATTAACTCTTTTGAGGATTTTAGAGGCTCTAGAAGGGAAAATCGTTATTGATGAAGTAGATATTTCTAGCATTTCATTAAAATAACTTAGAGAACATATTACAATGATTATGTAAGATTCGACAATCTTTGATGGAACTCTAAGAGAGAATATTGATCCTTTAAATTAAAGAACAGACGAAGAAATTATAAATGTCTTGGCCCTATGTTGCTTAAAGGATTTGACATAATAGAGGAATGGATTAAATACGTAAATAAGTGAAGGAGGAGATAATTTGAGTTCTGGAGAGAAGTAATTAATTTGCATTGCAAGGGCAGTTCTGAAAAAAAGTAAGGTGGTTTTAATAGATGAAGCAACTGCAAATATAGATGTAGAGACTGAACATAAGATATAAGAAACTATATTGAATGCATTTAGTGATTGCACTGTTATCACAATTGCTCACAGAATAAATACTATTTTACATTGTGATAAGTAAGTATTTATTTAAAAATATTAGAATAATTGTTGTTGATGAAGGGGAAATCAAAGAGTATGGCAAGACCAAAGACTTATTGTTATTAAAGGATTCTATTTTTTATGGAATTTATTAAGAAGCATTGAAACATAACAAAAAATGAATCAAGTTTATAAATAATTATTAGTATATTTTTCAATTAAAATTCTATACATCGATTGATGGTTCTGAGAAAGTCTTAATTAAAATAAAATATCCTTCAGTTTTTCTTTCAATAGATGGAATTTCCACAGTACAATTAGAATAATACCTAAATTCCTCTGGATAGCATAATTCTAATGTTTTTTTTGTAGATTCTGATACTTATACTTTTCCTCTTTCCCCTTTTGATTCCATTTTATTAGCTATTAATACATCTGGTCCATAGATATCATATCTAACAATATCAGTTCCAAGAACTCCTCCAATAATTTTACCAGTATGTATACCTATTCTCATATCTAAATCTGAATTATTGATTTTATCTCTGACCTTACTGATAATATTGATCATTTCAAATCCCATTTCCACTGTATTTTTAGCTTCTAATGCTGGATTTCTATCTTTAGCATCAACCATTCCCATAACAACATAACAATCCCCAATAGTATATAATTTGTATACATTTTTGTCCTGACAACATTTATCAAATTCAGTGAATAGATTTCTCAACATAAATACAACTTATTCAGGAGCTACTTTACTTGAATATTCAGTAAATCCAGCAATATCAGCAAACAATAGAGTAACATCTTCATGTTAATCTTTCAAAACAGCTCTAGATTATTATAATTATAAAAATTAATCAAGCATGTGTGTTGGTAATTAATGTTTTACTAATTAATCTAATTATTCATGTTTATATTTAAATTTGCATTTTTAATTGTAAGCTTCTACATTCTTTAAGAACTTATAAATTTAATTTGATACAAATATCACTTAAAGTAGACTAGCATAATAAATTAAAGATTTATCCCAATCATTCACTACAACTGCAATAATATTCATACAAATCATAACAATACTTTCTACTACCTTATATTTCATTTTGATTATGGGATTTAATTAAGTCAAAAAAGAGAGAAAGATACCTATGGCAATACAAACTTCTCCAATTATCCCTTCTTTTACACTAAAGATGTGCATGATCCACCAAATTAATATAAAGATATAGAACCCTATAAAGTATTTCTGTTTGAAAAAGTGATTACAATATTGCTCATTGAACAATAAACATATAAAGATCAATTTAACAAAGACAATAAGATATCCCTACACAATATTAATATACCAAACTAGAATCTCTCTAAAAATATTGTCTATTAAAATAGTAGAAGTATTTTGAATCAGGATTAGTATACCCATCCCAAGTTCTAAGAAAATAACCATTATTTTATTTTACCTTCTTAACTATTAATAAAACTCAGAGATGACCTCATCATCAACATCTGAATGAAAATCAAGGTACAATCTCTTCTTGTCCAAAATCAATACATCCATCTCTTTAAATTCATCTTCAGTTTAATGGATCTGTTTTAATTTATCTTTATCCACTTCAATCAAAGGAAATTCCAGATTATCTTCAAATAAAAGATTCTCTCTAGCTAATTTGATTTCAAGAGCCTCAATTAGATTCTACCCTGTGATTGTTTGAGGTTATTATTCCTTTGTTGGAGGTTGCAACTAATCACTCTCGCCTCTAGAGTGATGTTAAGACACATTATTATTGTTATTGCTAGAATTTAAGACAACATTTGGATTGTCTAAGTTAATACTTGATTTATGCACTAATTAATTTGGTCCTATTTTTATATTAGATTGAATAATAGTAGGTTTACGAGAGTTCTTGAATTCAAATATGGATTTTCGTTATTTATTTGCAAAATCGTCTCTATTTAAAAATATCTACATATCATCCTTGAATTTTCTCAATCTCTTCCTTGAAATCTTTTCTTTTATTACTTCCTATACCAAATATGTAGTTAATTGACCTTTTCCTTTAGCTTCTACTATATCCAAAGTAAAAGTGAAATCAGTTAAAGATGAGACTTATTTAAATGCCTCTTCAGATATCTTGATTTGATTATCCTATGCTGTAGAACAAACCCGACTAGTTGTATTTACAGTATCACCAATCAAAGAAAATTAGGGTTTATGATATCCAATAACACCAGCAATCACATTACCATAATGAACTCCAATCTTCACTACAATGTTTTCAGTCTAACCAAAACTTTATGATAACGCAAACTTCTACATCTCAAAGGCTACTTATAATGCTCTAAGAACAGGATTAATATTATTTTAAGATATTAGATTCTTTAAACCAGAAGCTGCCATATAAGTCTTACCTACAGTTTCGATCTTCTAAAGATTGTATTAATTACACAAAGAATCATATTGTCTGAATAGAATATCTAGTAAGTGAACTACATTCTATTATTACACCTTAATTATAGTATCAAATTGACAAATATCACAAAATAGAATTGCCACTTCCCCTTGATTCTCTTATATATCAAATTCACCCTTCTAATTTATCATATTTCTAATGAACTTTGGCATCAGAATTGAAAGAGTATCACTTATTGAATTGATTTTTTAATTTAATTGTAAATTTTAAATGAATTCCTATCTCAAATTCCTTTGCACTCTTAAATGCATCCCACTACTTAAAGCTGTCTACATAAATGCTATGAGGTAATAGTTGAGCATAATATATGTATTTATGTTCTAATTGATAGATGTATTGTTGGCACTGAATCTGATGATAAAACTGATGTTGACTATTATACAATAGAATATGATGGTCAAAGGTCTATCATCTATTAATGGTTGTAGCATGAACAACTACATAATGAGCATATCACTCAATGAATTGTCATTCTCTTAGAAAAAATAGATATCATACACAATCTTATATAAAAGACGAGATAAAATCAAGATTTTAGACAATCTGAAGTGATACTTCTTAAACACTGATGTGTATATGAATAGAGCCATCAATATTTAAGTGCCATTGTATCCATATGAAAAATAAAGTAACCAAGTATAATTTTGATCTTTATTAACAAACCAAATTTGTAGCAATATTGCACCTTCCACTAACATCCAACTTAATGGATAATAAAATCTATAGTATTCTAAAATGGATGTTAACTCATTTAATTAATATTTTGTTTCTAATTGAATATTTTTGAATTGTTGAGTTAACTTATTGATTTTTATACTCTTTTCACTCAAAGCCATACCAGACAACATTGATCTTATAGAAGAGTCCATATCATCTTCATTTTTAAACAATTTTAAAGCGTATTTTTATATATTTAGCAAAAGTAAGCTATTATCCTTTTTTTTTGTATAATAAATCTCTATTGGCTTCAATAGACTGCAAATTTCAAGCTTCTCTTTAACTGAAAACATCAATTTATCTATTGTATAAGGAATAAATTAAAAAAGTAATTATTAGAGTAAATAAACTATCAGAATTATGAGTATGATATAAAATACACTTTGTATATTAATTAAGTGTTCCATAATTTGATAGTATGTTTCATCAAAAATTTGAATATAACTAACTAAAGTCAACAAATAAAGTATTATTAATAATATCAACCAATAGACAATACTATCATATATCCATTTACTTTGTTCAACAACAATAATTATTGTATACATTTACAAAGATTTAATTGCATTATCGAAAACCCTACCATCATTTGTATAAAATTCAATGTACTTTTAAATTATTATTATAATGAAGGATTCAAAAATTGAAAACAATAAGACTTTATATATGAACAACCAATATTTATGCTTTCTAAATTCAATCCAATTCTAATTATAAAAGTAAACTAATTATTATTTAATATCAGTAATATTTCTAGTATTAAGGATTGATTATTTGTATAATAATAAAGAAGGTATAATAAACATAATAGATTAGAAGTATGAGATAGGAGGAATTTCATTTTGCACTTCCATAATACGTTAAAAAAATATGCAAAACATTATCAAATAGCATCTATAAAACGCATATATCATTAGATTTTCTAGAAATTCTGCATGCTTTCTACTGTCATAAAATAATAATGTAACTAGATTATTCATATCCTTGATAATGAGATCAGATGTACTCATATGTCTAACTTTAGAATAAATGAATTTATCTAGTTATTTATTAGAATAATTTTATTGTAATTGCTTGTATTTTGACATTTTATTTACTGTCTGAGTATTAGTTGTGTTAGTCTCCTTTTTTATTCTCTCAATTTATTCCATTTTTTCTATTCTAGTTTTTTAATTTATTCTTTCATTTTAAATTTATATGGCAAAGTCTGAATTTTCCATAATAATTGAATCATTTGCTTCATCACCAACTACTAATATTCTTCTTCTTTATAATTATTTTTTCTATAGAATCTTGATTAAAACACCTTTCTAATATTTATTCATTGAATATCCAATAAGATGAGTACAAAAGGAGACTAAAAATGCCAAATGATGATATGAGTTTTCATCGTTTTCAATAATCTCCAGAGCCTTACCTTCAATCATTATACAAAAAGGTTTACTTTTTGATAAATTATTATTCATTCCAATTAAAATACCTCTTGTACTGGCTCTTCTAGCAACAGTTACTGATTTTCTTTTATTATTATTAGGACTATTGAGTTTTTCATTATTCTTTTTATCATTTTGTTCTTCCCTTAATTGTTTAATTAGATTATTATAACACCATAAAATATGTGACTTGATTTATTAAGCTATCATATCATTTGATTCAATCTTTAGAATTTAAATATTTTCTTTCAAAATATTCGATTTATAAGCTATTGGTAATACCTTATTTTTTGTGTCACCACTTGCTATCCATATAGATATATCTGCATTATGATAATAATTAATGATTTCTTTCAATTATTTCTTTAATTTTTCTTATACTCCAACAATTAAAATCACTTCTAATAGATTATTTTTATTTTTAATTTCTTCTTAGGGATTCTTCAAAAATAAATTATAACTATTTTAGTCCATATTATATTTATAATAGATTATTGGCCTACAACCTCTCTATATAATTTTATTTATAATTCCATTCCAAACATCTTTGTCTTCCTTATCCATATTTATGCTATCTATCAATTCTAAACCATCTTCTCTGATATATTGGATGTATTCATATTTATCATTAAATTAAAATGCTAACAATTTATTATAATCTGTAATTTAAGTGATTACAGACAATTTGTTATTATCTAATTAAGTAATTGTCACTGGAATTTCTACTAGATTCTCTTTAATTTCAATAATGTACTTATTTTTCCCAAATGTAGATCCAATAAATTTATAATCATAATTCTAAGCTAAATTAATTTATAATTCATCTATTTAATTACTAAATTCTTATTGTAATGAATCTAATTTCTTCAGATATTTTGTCTAAGTGTTATGACAAATAATAAGAATAAACAATGCTTCTTCAATGACACCTCTATATTCTGGTGTCAATGATTTACTATAAATTTCTTTCTCATTACTAATAAAATCATCTTATCTCTCATATTGAATATTAAATTCATCAGTCTTATAAAATCGATCAGCAGATAATTTCTTTTTGGGTTCCATCTTCTCTAATATTGGTCTTCTCTCGCTAAACTTACGTCTGGCTGTCTCTTTGATAGGTGATTAAGATTTAATCATTCTTTATTCATTCAATTAATTAATCATTCCTCCTAAATCAATTCCCGATTCCCAAGAATCTATTTAAAACAACTTTGGAGGTTTGGTTCTGTGTATCTCTTTCAATTTAGAATGATCGTCTGCAATTTCTTCAGCATTAAAATTGGCTTCTTCCTATTAACTTGTCTCACGTATATCTTACTCAAAATTAGGTTCAATATTCACTAAATTATCCTCCAATCTCCAAGGTGTAACTGTGGCTCTTTTTGCAGGACTCATGGGTCTATGATGGGGTGATACTTTAATCGATGAAATTTAATGAGGTGATAATGATTAATCTTGAATGAATAACATTTCCTAATTGTCTAAAACTTCTTTTTAATACTTTTTCCATTCAATAGTATTTTTAAATGTTTTATTGTGAATTTCATAGAATGTTTCATTTATTAAAATTAATTTAATCTTAAATTACGGTATGGTCATTGTACAAGTTTTGTCAAAAATGACAGAATCAACTAATGATAAATCAGCTATAGGGGTTGCATTTAACTTACTGTAAACTGTACTTAAGTCCATCTTTTGATTAACAAATATGTTTAATTCCTATTAACTCTCCTTGCTCTTATTACTTTTCTGTTTATTAAATTTAAACAATTTCTAACTAGAATTAAGAATTTATAATATATCCAATAATCCTATCAAATAATAAGGAAACATATTCAAATAAATCAAAAAATGATCTGCTAAATATTATATTCTCCAACCTTTATCAATAAATCTAATTGATTCAATCATCCAAGATCCAAAAGATAACAAAATTATTAGTATTAATGTGAATTTATAGAAAGTATCTATCTTATTTTCAAAGAAAGATTTTGTTGACTTCTCAAAATTACTCAAATGATAATATTTACAATTCAAACCACAACTCAATACAAGTCCATATATATAATCACAAGTTTACAATTGTTATCCTCTATACAGAATATTTTCTCTTCTAATATCAACAGCCTAAGGATCATTCTTTAATCTAATGAATCCTGTATAAAAACAATCAGATTTATAATCCTTATCAAATGTCACTTTACCACTCAACAATAATCGATATTCAAATCCATTTCCTTTAAATTAATGCATCTTAGGCAAAGATGTTAATTCATTTGCACTCTTTATTCCTTCATCTGTCTCTCCACTTACACATGTGTTATTTACATAGCATTTTTCTTGATTTGATTCTAATATTAGACAATCTGCAGGACAAATCTCATTCCTTTATAATATTATTATATCTCCAATTTCTAAATCTTCCCATTTTATAGTTTCTATTATACTAACTTTTGTATTTTCATTCAATTCTGTCAAAGGTTGAGGAGATGGTGGTATCATACCCTTATCTGCTCTTTATGTAGATACCATTTAAGTCTTATTTAATTTTTGTTCATATTCCATTAAACTGATTTTTTTGTTATGTAAAATTTTCTTAAGTTTCTTAAAAACAATCACTTGTCTATTGTTTATTAAGTTATCCTCACGATGTACCAAAATCATATAATAAAATGTTTTTACTAAATACATTAACATACCAAATAGAAATGGAATGACAAATCCATATATAACTTGTGAATTGTCTTGAGTTATACATAGACATATGATGTTAATCGTAAGAAAAATATAATTAAATGGCCTTCTCAAATATCTCCATATAATACTCCCCAATGATTATATAGTGGAAATTTTATTTTTTAATTCTGAAGAAGAGAAGCCCTTTAAATTCACTGTGTCTCCATTTTCAAATTCTATCTTGTTTATTAAAATGTATGAGATACTTATTTAGAATATGAATCATCATTCTTTTATTTTGTTTTTGTGTATTTTCTATGCAGGTATTCATAAATTAACTATGATAATTTCATAATTTTAATATATAATATGATACAACAAATTAGCATTTGTAACTTTTCTAAAACATATAAGTTTACTTAACAATTTCCCTTACAACGATATTCTTAATTCACAATTTCTTATTTTTTATCATTCTCACTTATCAAATTCACTATTTTTTTTTAGAATTTTAGCATATCTTTACTTAATTTTCTATCTTCAACATAGACTATGATAATAATTAATTAAATGAATTTTAGATTTAATTTTCGTCAAACTAGTAAATGATCTTTTAAGGATAGCAATTTAAAATTATTCATAATATTTTTATATGTTTAGATTATATTGTTATATCTAAGTATATTAGAAATAATGTATTAAAAATAACACTTGACTATCAATCTTATAAGTTCTAATAGTATTAGCATTTATTTCTTATATTGTGATTAGTATTTATAGAATTCAAAATACATCCAAGTACTTTGGTTTATGAATTAAATATTACTCAATCTCAATTATAAAATGTTAATTGTAGAATGATTAAACTTCTTTATTCATAACAAAAAGATTATGAATTTTATAAAAAGTAAGCTGAATTATGATATGATCATAATTTTATTTCTAGTTTTTTAATTCAAATTAATCTGCTAAATGTTTGAATCTTAATTCTCAATATGTAATAAAACAATTTTAAGATATTTCAATAAATATTAATATATATTTTTATTTAAAAGTTTTACTTAAAATAATAGTAAAATTGTTGATTTATAAAAGATGATTACTTTCAATCTATTTGGATAAATTAAAATCTAGTTTCTATTTTTATTCCCTAACTCTATAGGTTAAAATTAATGATATCTAAAATAAATTTAAATGCTTCTATATGTTTAATATTATTATTTTTTAAAAATTTTATAATAACAATTTACAAATATGTAAATTTTGATTCATTAATATAATGAAAAATAATTTTATAGAGTTTAAAACAAATTGATATTATTCTATTTCATCCAACATCATGAGCCATTTTAATTAAAAATGCATAATTTTGATATTAATAAAATTATATTATTCACTTTATAAATAATACTATAATTTATATTACAATTGAATAATAGAAAATATTTTTAGCAATAATTGTTAATAATGTTGTGTCTATAAAATAATTCAAATTATCACTATTACATATTCAAGTTATTAGATGGCTAAGGGAAAATCATTTGAAGTCAAATAATTGGAATGTTATTTTTAATTTGTATTCTTTCAATCTATAATTTGAATATTGATAACCTAAGTTGCTTAGTGTTTTTGTAAATAAATCAATCAATCGTAATCTAATTTATAGTTTGAAGGACTAAGGCTAGTGCTCTTTAGGATTGGAATGTTCTAATTTTTAAATAAAGGTTTGTAGTATATTTATTAATTAGAGTGCGTAAAAAAAGTGGGAGAAATAATTTTTAAAAAAAATTGGTCGGGGCGGGAATTGAACCCGCGACCGTTGGCTCATAAGACCAACGCTCTAACCAACTGAGCTACTCGACCATGTACAATGAAAATAGAACAGTTTTTCATAAATAATCAGTCCTTTTGATAAATATTTACAATAAAGTCTGAAGTGATATAAATATTATTATCACAGTTGATATGTAGCAAATAGGGTGATTATAATTTTGTATTTAGAAGAAAATATAAACAAGTAATCATAAATTTGTTGCTATGCTATACTTTTCTAAAGTATTTTCATTTATATTTGATATATGTACTTAAAATAATTATTCTAAGTAGTTAAATAGATAGATTGAAAGATCTAATCTTATCTTTAAATCTAATATTACCATAAATCTTTAAATACTCTTCAATTAGATATCAATTTTTATTGTTAAAATATTACTAATTTAATTATGAAGCCTTTGTTCTGATTATCTTTTTCTTCATTGTCATTTCATCATTTATAATAACTTCTTAGATGTAAATAATACATTTTATCTTACATAATTCATGTTGTAACAATTCTAGTCTGGATTTACTATTTTTTAATTTTCTAAACTAAATATTGTAATAACTATTATATATAAGGCTTAATTGATTGAGTTAAGTAAATTTATACTGTAGAATTCTAAGATTTTATTTATTAACCTATAATGATTAAGAAGATCATATTTTTAAATCTATTTTATAGATAATAATTATAAAATAATTTGATTTGTTTAGATATTAGTTGATCATATATTAATAAATACATTTGAATCTTTATTTTGTAGATAAAATATTAATAAATTTTATTTATGAATTAGAAATAATTCAATCAATTACAAATTTAGCATGTCTTTTAATGTTGCCAACACTATAATCTAATTAAGAAATATCTGCCTAATTTGAATCAGTGAATGAGATATCTTCAACTTACGAATCAGATTGTTGACTTGTTCTTTTGCTATTTTTACTACTAAAAATATTGAGATTCTTATATATTTTTTCAACATCTATTCCTCTAGATTTAACTGCTTTCACTAACTGTATTAATTTACGTTCCTTCTCTGATAATGTAAGCATTTTTTATTACATTTCTTTAATTTAATCTTTTAATTTATTACGATCATTAAGTTTATCTTTATTGTCTTAGCTCTTCTTAATATGATTTAATTCATCTTAATACTATAAGACTCTGTGTTATATTTCGTATTCTTTGAGCTTGTTTTCTAAAATAGAAGTCAGAATTACCAAATTTCTTTTAGTTCTCTTTAGATTATTATTCTAATTGTTATAATTTAATCAACAATTAGGCCTTTTCTTAATCATATACCTATTTTTCATTAAAATGTTGATTCTGAATAATTTATTTGATTGATTATATAAGTTAGATTAATATGAGGGAAATATCTTACTCATTGATACAAGAACTCAATCCTGAAAGTAATTTAGTTAAAATAATATTTAACTATTTGATGTCAATGTTTTTATCTATATTGTCAACAGTGGATTTAATCAATCTGATTATTTCCTTTTTCGAAGCCTCTGATTTAAGATAAGATTATTCAGAGAAATAACTTTAAACAGAAAGCGCATCTTTTTTTTAAGTTGATTATGTGGTTTATCTACTCTGTTATAATATCAAATGATACCAATCGTTTATCAGGAGTCAATAAACTATTATTGTTATAGTATTTAGATACCGATAATGATTTCATAAAAATTAATAAAAATTTATAAATAAACATATCAGCAATTTTAATCTAAACCTGGTTTCTTAATAATAATTGTATTAATTATACTAATTTCTAGAAATATTGTAGACAGGGTGTTAAATTTAATCCACAATTTTCATAATATGAAGTGCATGAACTCTAACAAATTGGAATTGTCAAATTTGTGTTTTAATCACAAGGAGGGAAATTCCATTTACATAAAAATTATTTATATGCTTTATAACAAGTATCGTCTTTGATTAACACACTTTCTACCTCCCCATTAATTTCTTAAACTAATCTATCTCTTACATAGGCTACAAAATCCAATCTAATTTCCTTATCTCTATTTTCAATAGTATGATCTGGCCATAATTTCTAAAATCTATTCATAAATTACTCTGAGTTCAGGAACACAAACATAATCATCAAGTTCATTATTACAGAATTCTACTCCATCAGATATTTATACTCTTTATGAACACACACCTGATTCATAACCATTGATCTGACATCCAAAACTGAATTTCGAAATTATAAATAAAATAAACATATTTTTAATGAAAAATAGGCATATTAGTTTATAAACCTATATTGAATTACAGAGTTTGAAATTTGAAAATAAAATCTAAGAAGAATGAAATGGAGGTTATGATATTAATGGATTGTATGATCGTATGATCTCATTACAGAATTGAAATTGCAATCAAACCTCAAATATGTTTAATATTTTGAGCATATTTACAGAGGAAGAAATTAATTCATTAAGCTAAAGAGCAGATTGAAGATATCATAGAAGCTATTCTAAAATAATTAATACTAGTAAAAATTTGGTTTTGGATCAATTAAAATATCAACATATTATGAAATAAACATTTTGACTATTTTATCTGATGAATAATGTAAGATAATCCTGAATTATGTAATTTTTTGTTCATTTTTGTAGTATTGATAATTTACCTTTTTGGTGTAACAACTAAATTGTATAATATAAGTACCCTAAAATTATATGTTTCAAGTCTATTCTTAATAGACATTGTTCAAAAATATATTCAATACATTTATTTAAATGAGATAGTTGGAAGAATAATATGAAATTATTATGAATATAAAATAAGTCTGAAGATAGAATTGAATACTTTAAATAGAGATATTAATTAAAAGGAATGTAATTAAATCAGATACTGTTAATATTTTGATTGTTTATTAGTTTTCGAACTTTGAACGTTTTAAATTTGAATATATGTAAAGTTATTTATTAAATGAAATAGTTTGAGAATGTATTTACTTTTGTTTTTGCTCTTTACATATTCAATATTATTAGGTATATATGATGAGTGATCGAGTAAATGATAATAAAATGAATTATTTATTAATATTGCTTTATATATATTAAAGTACAATATTATCATTATTTACAATCATAATCCCAATTTTATTGGCAGAAAAGGGATATACATTTGAATAATAAGGTATGTATTCATTGATCAGCTATCCATTTTATTTTAAGTTTTTGTTTGCACCAATAATTGATTTGTATCAATTTTAATTCCTAGGCAAAAGAAAAAGGTAATCATTCAAATTTATAGAGTATAGCTATATTTTACCAATAAATTTGTTATTATCAGTAATACTTTTGTATTTGTCCAGAATTGATATTTTAACAAATTACAATATTTTATGGATTTTTGGATTAATTTTGTGTTTGTTTCTTGGAATTTAAGATATTGCAATAGATGGATTAGCAACTGATTTATGTAAGCATTAAGGAGAAAGTGCTGCATTATTATAAAATATTGGATTTACAATAGGAAATTCTTTTCTTGGAAATTTCTTATTTATTGCTTTGTATTCTTCTTAGAATTGTACACTAGAGACATTCTTTATGATTTTATCAATAGTAGGTTTAATATTGACTATTTTATTATATTTTTATTTGTGTGAAAAGGGGGAATAAGAAAAGAGTGCAACTACTTTTCAAGATTTATTGAGTGTGATTAAATCATTTTTTAAAAATGAAAATATGATAACATTATCATTATTGATATTTTTTGAAAGGTAAATATTTGATTAATGATTAGAACTGCATTGTCATCTTTAGATTCAACATTTCGATTGAAGTTAGTCTAATTTAATATCAATAAAACTTATATTTCATTTATTGACACAATAATTTTGCCTTTGAAAATAGCAACAGGATTAATCTATCATCAGTATTTTTACAAATATGATTTTAAGTATATTATATATGAATTTATTATAGATATTATGGAAATATTTAATATTTGAGATTGATTTCTACATTCTTTGCTATAATTACATTATTGTTGATTGATAAATTTGAATTGGATGGTCCATTTAGTTATATTGCTATATTTTTTTCGAATATGTGTTGGTGGATTCTATTTAATATTACATACATTGTTAGAGTATTGGGTTTTAATTTAAATTTAAGGGTAATTTCTAAATGAAAATAACTACTCCTGGTGTTGAAGCCACTACTTTAACAATTCTTAATAGTATTAGTCAATTAGGAGTTAAGTTGGCATTCTCATTAAATTTGATAATGGCCAATTATGTAAATTATTATTGGTTGTTGTGTGTTGGATGGATTATCCATTTACTCTATTGTTTTAGATACTCAGAAACCTACAGAAATTTGTACATGTAGCCAATTCAAAAGTGGTATTTAAATAAATAAATAAAATAAATTTGATTTTTATATATGAACTATCTTTTGTTATTTCTGTACATTTACTAAAGTTCGATGCTTTCAATATTTACTTAGATTATGCCTATTTTATTAGCAGAACATGGATTTAATTATGAATAGTAAGGTCTCTTTTCCTTAGTGGCCTATCCATTTTTCTTCAAGATCATATTTGCACCTATAATAGATTTATTTCACATTAAGTCTTTGGGTAGAAGGAGAAGGTATATTATCAATAGAAATTAGTTATATATTACCATGCACAATATTAATGTCATTCAATTTATTCTGGTAGTCTAGTCTAGATATTCAATAAAACTATCTCCTTTTTTGTCTTATAGGATTATTCAATGCAACATTTTTAGGAATGTAAGACATAGCTATAGATGGATTTGCTGCAGATTTATGTAAAAAGAGCAATGAAAGTTCTGCTCATATTTTGAATGTAGGTTATACAATAGGTAGTTCCTTTTTGGCCAATTTCATTTTTCATTCTCTAAATAAATATTAATTATGCTCCTTATCTACTTATTTGAAAATGATCTCTGTTTTTGGATTAATGATGGCAGCATATCTTTTTTTAAAAGTGAAGGAAGAGCAAAATACATAATAAATTAAAAAACTCACTGGATTTAGATAAGTCATTAAAGGTATATTTGAAAATGAAAATTTGATTACTCTTTCCTTGCTCTTATTCTTTGATAGATATGGTGTAGCACCAATTGAATCTACATTCCGAATTAAATTAACAGAGTTGAAATTTAATAAAGCCTATGTATCATTTATGGATACAGCCATAATTCCATTAAAAATAGCTGTTGGATTTGTATATCATAAATATTTTAATAAATACAACTTTGAATATTATGGTTATGTTTAAGGATTAAGATTAATATCTTGTCTCTTTGCAATTTTGACAGTTTTTCTAGTTGATGTTGTTAAAGTAAATGATACATTAAGTTATATTGCATTGTTTATAGCAAGTACAACATGGTGGATAGTGTTTAATTTGACATTTATTGTTAGAGTATAACTTATATGAGTATATTTATAGGGTAACTTTTAAATGAAGATAACAACTCCAGGATATGAAGCTACAACTTTAGCTTTGATGAATAGTTTAGGATCATTGGGTGGTAAGACTGGGTTCTCTTTGTGTATGTTTTTAACAGAATATGTAAATTATTATTGTTTTGCATGTTTTGCTTTGATTGCATAATTGTTGTTCACTCTTAAATCCATTAAGTTATATAAGAGGTTATATAATGTTCCATTAGAGAAATATAGTATAATTAGATAGAAATCAGAATGAAGTATATATAATAGATATTTATTATAATATAATTATTTTTGGTAACTAAATAATTAGATTATTTAAATTATTTAAATTATAAGGAATGGCATAAGAACTATATAAATTCTTAGTGTTAGCATACACAAGTACAGACAATGCAATTAGACAACAGGCTGAAATTTAGTTGATGAGTAGAGTAATAGAAAATATCTAAAATTTTTCATCTATTGCATAGATTGCAAAGAGTTAGGATAGCAGTAATTAATAAATAAAATAAAATAAGTGTAAAGTTAAGCAGCCAGTTTGTTGAATTCAGCAATTTTGAAGATGTTATCAAATAATAGTATGAAATTTTGCACTAATTAATTTAGTTGAATTATAATTGGAACATGCTTAATTAGTTTTTGACGTAATAATTTCATAATAGACTTCATTAAAATGTAAATAATTATTATAGAAATCAATGAGTTTATTGATAAAATTAAATAAAAGTAAAATACTTAATAATTAAATTGATTAGAGATTAAGCCAGAAATTGAAAATAAAATGAAATAATTAGTAAAGAGTGATTAAATATGGGAAATACAATCAGGATTATTTTTCTTTAAAACATTGATTGATTCTTTAGATTTATCATAATTTAATTTAGTATTAAATTAAGGATTAGATTGGATAAAAGATTTCTTTGATTTAATATATCCATTATTCAAGATATTGGATGAATAATCAGAAGATTTAACTGAAGAATATATAATAACTATTAGATATTATACATAAATTGTTTATGAATATTGTGAGAAATTATTCAAACAAAAAGCTCATAATAAAGAATCATTGATCCCACTCTAAAATATGATGTTTAAATTAAATTCATTCCAATTAACTTTATTTGCTATTTTTAAATACTCACCTCAAAAGAATATAATAAAAAGTTGTATAATTTCTTGTACAAATATTGAGTAATTTGATAATAGAATAAACGAAGTAAAAATGTTTGGATTAAAATGTCTTTAAATATTAATAAATTCATTATTAAGCAAAAGTAAAAATGAATAAAGAAATAGTGTATTCTATTCTCAATAATCCAATTTGAATTAATTATTATTATATTCTATACTTGCATATACTAGATAAGCAAGAATCTAAGAAATTTTATAGTAATTATAAAATTATAAATTAGAAAATAATTCTTACCTAGTATTTTAAGTAGTATGCTTAGATTATTGGCACATTTAGGAGGATAAGTTGAATTATATCCTTAATTTTAAGATTCTAAAGGTCTTTTGATTACAGATATAATATATCCTTTTCTAATTACTACAAAGAATGAATATCAAATAATGAAAGAATAGCCTGAAGAATTTGTGAATATTGCATTAGATGTTGTTGATAAACAGGAATCAGATTTACCAAAAACAGCTGCTACAACTTTACTTGAAACTTTATGTGATCATATAGATGGATCAACATCTTACCTTGCTTAAATGGCTATTGTTGTCATATCATCTTCCATATTAGAATTATCATAATCTCAATTAAGTAAATAATAATAGCAAATCATATTATAAGATATATAATAAATATCTGATAAAAAATTATTCTAAGAATTTACACCTGTTGATAGAATTGAAAGTAGTTTAATGATATTAACAATTATAAGTTATTTAATACAAAAAAGATAAGATATCATATAATTGATGGAATAATTATTATAATCAAATCTTGTATTCTTTACTAATACAAGTGAATAAATCATTAAAGTTAGGTTTGCTTTGTTTTTTGGTTATTATTGTGATAATTTGTTTAAAGTGGAATCCTAATTTCCTATTATGTTAAATTACATATAATTATTGATAACTTATGCCAAACCATCAGAACCTGTTGTTTTGTATTAGTCTATTGATGCATTAAAAGATATTTTCGAAGATGATGAATTGAAACATAAAACTGGAGATTTAGTGGTTAATGTTTTCCCATCTTTAATTAATGGATTGGCATTTAGTACTTATGAAAGACATTTTGAGATGATTGGAAATTTACTAAAAACGTTCCCTTCAATATTTATTACAACAGAAAATTACATTATCAACTTGGTGTAAATATTAGTTTAAAGAATACTTTAAGAAGAAACATTGGTGAAGACAACTAATGATTCAACTAGATACATTCATTTAAATAGATGTTGGAATTTACTTAGATAATTACCAACAATTAATGAATTTTCACCTTTACTTCTCAAAATTGAATAAACAATGTAACCAATCTATTAATCACTTGTAATCTAAGAAACCAAAATGAATTTTGATGAAGATTTGATATTATTCATCTCATCTGTTATCTAAAAACTCTAAACAGTGTCTTAATTCCAGAAAGAAATCTTACCTTACTTTTCTAATATTATCACAAGATAATCAGGAAGATTTGTATACTTGTATGAAACTCTAAATATGTATATGTATTATGGAAGAAACTATTTCTTATAAGAATA
This sequence comes from Paramecium biaurelia, assembly GCA_000733385.1. Classification (NCBI taxonomy): domain Eukaryota; phylum Ciliophora; class Oligohymenophorea; order Peniculida; family Parameciidae; genus Paramecium; species Paramecium biaurelia. The sequence continues at coordinate 136,251 of JPFL01000061.1, forward strand.
AGCATAACATATTTATTTTAACTTATGTCTTTAAAGTTTGATGTAAGAAGAAGCTTTTGAAGATATTGATTTGGCTGAAGGAGCACTTCTAATCTAATTAGGAATTCAAGTTCTATAGAATGATATCAGTTAAACTATATTAGCTTAAGTCTTTTAAAAAGTACTTTAGTTAATTACAAAAGAGAATGTCACAGGAATCATTCGTTCTAGAATTACAGCAATTTTTTTAGTGGCTTTTTACTATATTCCCTAATTATCATATCAAATATTAGGTGAGCATTTTTAAAATGTATATCAAAAAGTGTTGATCACACAATATCATCCAGGTTATGATATTAAGTTATTCATTATTACAATTTGTAAATTAATCTAATCAACACCTTAATTGTTAAATGCAGAATTGATTTAAATAATTATTAGGAATTTAGAAAATCAAGAATAAGAAGAGAAACCAAATAAAACAGATTTTGAGTAAGTTATATATTAATTATTTAGTGAAGATATGATGGATGATGATGATGAAGAAGAAGACATTTTAGAAGAAGAAGAAAAATAATAAGCTAAATAATAGATTGAATAACTTAAAAGTGATTTATAAAAAATTGATGAATTTACAATCTTTAGAAATACTATATTGGGTTTCAAAACTTAGTAAATATTTTATATATATAATTTTTTAGACATCCTATGATTATTGAATTAATTAAATAAACCCTTGATAATTCAAGTTAATAAAAATTAAACAATTATTTAAAATTTATGAGAATAGATAATAGTGAGAATGCAAGGAAAGTAATAAGTTTTTTATTTATTTTAAGGTTATGACAACTGGGAGAAGAAGACTTAGATTAAATATATGAAATAATTATTATATGTAATTAAATAGTTCTTTATTATTTATAAAAAAAGTTATTATCCTATGAAATACATTTAAATGGCTGATATTTTTGGAGTCCCCTATAGATAATAGATTACATTAGATGAAAAAGTTTAAAAATCTATTCTTGGTGGAATAAGTTCTTTGATTTTAATCTTGGTTGGTTTTGCTTATTTGATTTATGTGATGAGTGAATGGATTAATTACAATATCCTACCTAAATCAACTAGTACTATGAAGGTTGATAATTATTCATAAATATAATTTGATAATGAATAGCTTTTTGAATTTTGTTATTGGAAATATGATCAATCTTAAATAGATCCTTTTAGAATGAAACGTAACATATTAACTCCAGTTGGAATCTATTTTATTGATGGAATTCCTCAAAAACCCTTTTCATTATTGTCAGAAAATTAATAATAATCGATATATAATACTACTCTGATGACAATCAACAATTTATAATTAATTCAAAATAGTAATTTCAACAAAGAATTGAATGCTACTAAAGAATTAATGATTGTAATTACATCTTGTAATTAAACTTTGATGAACGAAGGTTATGAATGTGCATCAGAAGAGGAAATTCAAGATTTCTTTAAATCATCTGTTAATTATATAAGTTTCTGGTTAAATTTAAAATAATATGATCCTTATACTCAATCATTTGAAGTAGTGAAAAAGTAATATTACTTATCTTTTGATTATGAAATTGCTTAATAAGGTTAATTGATACTTACATAAACAAAAGCTACAATTGATACAGGAATTCTTTTTGGAAAATTCTACTCTGCAAGTTATGTATACAATGCTCAATTAGTAACAAGTGCAACATCTAAAAACTTTTGGTAGACTTTATTAGTCTAATAGTCCTATTTCAATTTATTTATACGTTTAGATCCCATGTCTTATGAAACACTAATTGTTTATCCAAAGTTAGGAGAAATTCTAGCTTAAGTTGGATCTATAATAAGTATGTTAATGATAATTCAATATGCAATATAACATTATAATGAGCACATTTTGGATTGTAATTTTATAGATAAAGTTTTAAAGTTTTATTTTATTGATTATGGTTATTTAAAGTAATCAAAAAATAAAGCAGATTAAGAAACTTGTTAAGACCTCATCTAATAAGCACGGAAAAAATTAGTATACACAAATATTATTTATGAATTATCAAGAATACAATTGTTTTTATTAAATCAATTTGGACGGACTTCATTAGAATAAACACATAATCTTGGTTTATATGCTAAAGGAGATTTTAAGCCAAGTTGTGATTTCTATGATAAATTTATTACGGTTCCTAAAAATGATACTTAGTAACAATAAATACATTTTGATAAAGCAGATTTTAATTTATTATGTAGAGCCAAATCAAAGACAATGATTTTGGGAGGGAATAATAATAATAATAATTAAGTTGATTCAGCTGCCTTAGATAAAATATTTTCAGATGTCAAAAGTTCTTCATTGAAATCAATTAAAACATGATATATTATATATTTATATTATATTATTTAAAATAGAGAATGCATTAACGGCAAAGAAGAAGAATATATTCTTTATAAAATAAAGAACCAATTAATCTATCGAAATATCGTATAGATGTTTCCATGGATAACTTATAAAAAAGAAAGACTTTAAATAATGAGTTACCATTATTAATATAACAAAACAAATAGTAATTGATAAATTATAATGCTTCAATGCAATTGTAACAAAAAACTAAATATGAACAATTATCTTTAAAAATTTTGAAGGAACCATTTAAAGGCTCTAATAGTAAATAAAGAATTATAATCAATCATTTAATGTTACAATAAAAAATATAAGACAATATAGGTAAAGATTTTATAAAAAATATATTGTCCAATTCAGATAATTCAATTTATAAGGGATTAGTAATGCTTCCTGCTTAAAATGATTAATAATATACAATTCCTGTATCAAGATAAGGAAGTCGAGTGGTGAAGTATGATCATTATGGATTGGTGTTTGGAGGACATTCCCATAGAGAAAATATTGAAATTCATGCTATTTCATTAATGAATGGTTAATGGAAAAGAAAGCAAGAAGTTTATTATTCTTAGATAGAATAATTAAAATAAAAATAGATTCAAAATCCTAATTTAAGATTGGGTTGTTATTTTAGTTTGAATATTGATGAAAATAAAATAATATATGCATTTGGAGGAGAGAAAAATACAAATAATAGAAAAACTACAAATATAATTACTAAAATATGTATTGAAGAAGGTAGATTAGAATGGTAATAATATAAAACTTAAATTGGATGTCGTAGAAATCATAGTGGAAATTATACTCATAATTATCTTATTATCATTGGAGGGATAGATGATAGTGATTTTAACACTAAATTTTATAATGATTTCTAATTGATCAATTTATTTAATATGCATTGTACTCAA
>JPFL01000061.1:139640-249821 GCA_000733385.1 Paramecium biaurelia
TTATTCAAAGTCAATTATTTAAAATGATCTTCCTTTTAAATTGGGTATAGCCTATCATAGTGCAACCCTAGTAGGAAATCCATATTTGAGAATGAATTATGATTACTCTTTAAATGTGAAAAAAGAAGAATAAGTTGATCAATTATTCACTAAAGAAGGTATTTATATTTATGGCGGAAAAGATAGTGAAGATAATTTATATAATGAGTTGTATTAGTTAATTATAGATATTTATCCATCAGTATTATAGATTGTGGAAACCTTGGGTTAGAAACCTCCTGGAAGAAGATCTCATAGTATGAATTATGATGAAAAGATAAATGCATTATTATTATTTGGTGGGACAAATGAAGTATAATGTTATGGAGAGTTACATTTATTATTTTTAAAGAATTATACTTGGTAGAAAGTATAATTACAAGGGTATTTGGAATATCCATTTAGATATGAACATTGTAGTATTTTTAATGAAGATAAATTGTTAATTTTTGGAGGTTTAAATCAGGATGGATTTTTAATGTATAATCCTATTTAAATATAAATTAAATGTAGGGCAATTCGTAAGCTTGATTGAATCTTTAATATATATTGTTATTTTTCTTAAATATAAACTAATTTAACTTTATGCAAATAAAAAAAGTCAGTTGTTTTGGAGCAGGTTATGTAGGTGGACCAACAATGGCTGTAATGGCTTCCAAATGTCCATAATAAACATTTATTGTTTATGATATTAATGAATAGTAAATTAGCAAATGGAATAGCAAACAATATCCAGTATATGAAGAAAATTTGGATGAATATATCAACAAAACAATAGATAAAAATTTAGTATTTACAAGTGATATTGATCTTGCTCTAAAGGATTGTGATATTGTATTTCTAGCTGTAAATACACCAAGTAAAAGTTATGGACTTGGAGCTGAATCTTAATTAGATATATCATATATTGATAGCTGTCTTCAAACAATAAAGAAATATCCATTAAGTAAAAAGCTGATACTAGTTGAAAAATCAACAGTTCCAATTAAAACTTGTGATTATATCAATGCAGTACTAAAGAACTAAAATATTTGTGTTTTGTCAAATCCTGAATTTTTGGCTGAAGGTACTGCAATCAAAGATCTTCTTAATCCAGACAGAGTGATTATTGGTGGACCTTAAGAATCAAGCTAGTTGCTTGCATCATTGTATGAATAGTGGGTACCAAAAGAAAAAATTATTTTCACAAATATATATTCAGCAGAATTAAGTAAAATTGTAGCCAATTCTTTTCTTTCCTAAAGAGTATCATCAATAAATAGTATATCTATTATCTGTGATAAAATTGGTGCAGATATTAATGAAAGTAAGATAATTAATAATTAATTTATTAGTTTCATAATGTATTGGAAGTGATAGTAGGATTGGTAATAAGTTTTTGAAAACATCTGTGGGATTTGGTGGATCATGTTTAAAAAAGGATTTGCTTTGTTTAATTTATTTGTGTGAATCCCTTTAATTAGATGAGGTTGCATAATATTGGAGATAAGTATACTTGTTAAATGAGTATCAAAAACAAAGATTTGTCAACTTAATTATTACATCGATGTTTAACTGTTTGAGAAACAAAATCATTGTTATTTTAGGATTAACATTTAAAGCCAAAACTAATGATACTAGAGAGAGTGCTGCTTTGATGATTATTAAAAAGTTATAAGAAGAATAGGCGATATTAAGAATTTATGATCCTTAAGGGAAAATAGATAAACCCGAGTAGTGTTAGAGTTTAGATGGTATATTTTAAGGGGCTTCTGCTATAGTGATACTAACAGAATGGGAGGAGTAAAGTTATGTTAATATATAATAGATTTACTAATATAGATTATGCTTAAGCTTTTAATGAAATGGCTAAACCTTCATATTGTTTTGATGGCAGGAATTTATTATAGAGTGATTTAATGAAATCCATTGGGTTTTTATATTATGGATTAGGGAGAGTATGAAATTGAAAAAAATTAGAGATATCAAAAAATGATTTAATATATAAAAATTATCATTAATGTCTGAGGAACAATAGTAATATTGGCCTATTTTTACAGAGTAAGATGATACCAAAATATTCTGGAATAAGAAATCTATCAATTTTGCGAAATATACAATAGTATTTCAACAACAAATGAACAGAATTAGTTGGAAAAGTAACAAGCCTACTGAATATGAATTTCTATTAAGTGAAGAAGGTGTGCTGTTTTATAAGTAAAATAGCAAGGTCAAGGGATATGTTTAGTTAAATGAAGACATTAGCCTGAAATTAATTGATCTAAAGATCTCAAGCAAGAAAATAGAAGCTGTTAAAGTAATCAGAATTAAGAGAACTAAGGATATCTTCATCTATATATGGAATAAAGATTTGTATTTTATAGATTCATTCTTAATTTTAGTTAATGTACTTTTTAGTTTCTGAAACATTTATGTCAATACTGTTTTGTTCAAAATTTAGATTAATTATATACATTGTAAGATTTGATTGGAAAAGGTGGATTCTCCAAAGTGTATACTCTAACACCAAGTATCAGACTACCTAATCAACCCTTTAATTATGCAGGTAAAGTCTATAATAAAATTGAATTATTATCTAAAAAAGACCTTAAGAAGTTTTATCATTTCATTAGGAATGAATGTTATGTATTAAAAAGGTTAAATTTTCCGTATATACTCAAATTGTGTGAAATAATTTAACTGGATGAACTCCTAAGTATTAATGTAATTGTATATATTTTTAGTCTTAGTGACTGAATACATTAAAGGAGGATCACTATATCAATATTTAAAAGATAGAAAGCGATTGACAGAACTTGAATCTACTTAGATTTTATAAAAATTGACATTAGGATTACAATAAGTACATAAGTAATAATAATATTTATATTTATTTAGTTTAGGATATGTTCATAGAGACATTAAATTAGAGAATGTACTTATTGATAAAGATTAGTTGAAATTAATTGATTTTGGATTTACAGAAAAAATATGTAGAGACAGATTAGTCAATGGACAAGGAACAGCTGGTTACATTGCACCAGAAGTGTTCTTGAAATAACCATACTAAGAAGTAGGTGACATCTTTAGTTTAGGAGTTATATTCTATTCAATGTTATCAGGTAAGGCTCCATTTAGATCAACTACTTATGATGCTTTACTTAAATTAAATAAGGAATGTTAAATCGACTTTTCAGAATTAAGGTTTCCTAATATTAGTCAAAAAACTATGTATCTTTTAAAAGCGATGTTATAAAAATAACCAGAAAATAGAATTAATGTTTAGGATCTCTTAAATCAACTTTCTGTTAATTAATACTTTACCCCTTATCATATTGTTGCTTCTACATAATCAATTGTAGAGGGTTCAGTTGGCTTAAGCTTTAATCATTTATAATCTAAAAATACTCTAAAATCTTTTTATCAACATAGTTAGAATTCATTTACTGATAATAATAGTTTAATTTCTTAATAAAAACCATCAAAAAATTTAAAGGATAGATCATATAAGAGTGTGGATAAAAAAGGTATGCTTTTAAAATCATCCTCTTTCAAACCATCACTCAAAAGCATTTATCAAATTAAAATGGAATAATCTGATGATAATATATCCAAAACAGATTTCGAATCACCAATACCAGAAAGGAATCTATAATTCCTTTAAACTTCTTATTAAACACTAAATTGCTAAAAGTTTATTTGATTTTTTTATAACAATGTGTATTTATATATCATAAATAATAGTATTCTCCATTGAATTCCATATTTTTGAATTTGTTCTTGACATCTCCTAAATTATATTCTTTGAATGAATCTAAGATGTTCTCAAATTTACGATCCCCTATCATTATTGATAATATTTACTTTTATTTAATAAATATAAAATTAGTCTTAATATATCCAATATATTAGGGTTCTCCTTGATAATTTTCAAACTATAAATTTCCTTTATCAATTTAACAGTTAATTGATAATCATCCATCTAGGTATCTTCTTTCCCTTTATCTTAAAAATAAAATAAATCAAAGATGTTGCTCAAATTGATACAATTCCTTACTATGAAGAAACTACTAGTTTCAGTATTGTAAAATACAAAACTTAACATTTAAGATAGATACAAAACATTATTGTAATACTCATCTCTTTTCATTTTACTCATGCAACATATTTATTTAAAGTTATATCCTAAAGAAGTTTTTTATTATTTATCATAAGCAGTGGCTAATATAAGTTCTAACATCTTTTTTGAATGAATTAAAGCAGGTTTAATATTCAATTAAGTACATAATATAGCCATGGATTAAGTCATTCTTTGAACTGTAGGATGAAACAATTTAATATAGTAAATGAATAATCCACTTACAGTTTATTAATAGATAGTTTTACAAATTAATTCAAAATCTTACAATGACTCATAATATTACAATTCAATTTCATCTTCAAAAATATAGGTGTTATAGTAATTAGACAAATCAAACATATCAACAAAGAATTTAGATAATTGTATTTAATTTGTTTCTAAATTTTTAAATAGTTCTTTTTTATGAAATTTCTATAATAATTTTCTTGCAGATTTAAAAGTAATTAGAGAACTTGAATAATTGTCTTTTCTTTGAAATTCTTATATAAATTTGACTACAGAATCAGTTGCCTTTTCCAAAATTACATTATTAATTTTAACAGTTTATGACAAAACTTAAGAATTCATCAATCTTCTCTTGATCAATGATTCTTCTTCTATATACTTCTCATCAATCTTATACTCCAAATATTAATTCAATTAAACTCTTTATAATTTATGAAATATTTTTGGATGATCACATTTGATTTCATGTAAGATATCAATTAATACATAATCCACTTATAATTAGTCATATGGAACAAGTTAATTACAAATAGGACATTTCCATCTATTTTCATTTGGCTTTTCATTTATTGTCAAATAAGCATTCAATTCAAAACAATCAAAATGTAAACATTATTTTCCTCTAACTGGAATCTCTAATTACTACATAGTAATTCCATCTATTAATTTTACTGAAAACAATGAATCTTATAAAGTATCATCAATTACTAAAGATTTATAATGAATTTAATATACATGCTAATGATTTAATCTTATCTTGATATTATTACTTTTATTAAGTAATAATTGAATCTATTATTTTCTCTCTTCCTACATCTAATAGTTTACTCTTTAATTCAGATATTTTAATACTTTTAACCACAACAATACCAAGTAGAGAATTACATTCTACATCTTCTCCAATTTTAACTTTTATTGTATTCACTCCCCATTATATACAAGTGGATGGTCTAAAATTATAATATTTTAAATTAGATAAACATAAATCCATAATCGTTTATATGATATGCTATGTGATGTTGATTGTTCATTTCAATATAAACATTTTTACTAGGCCACTCATACAATTTTTTTGGTTCTTTTGTTTTAGTACAAAATATTGCAAGGATTATCGATTTTTTCTTAAGTTCTTCATAATACTGATTCACTTCAAATGAGAACACCTTCTCTAAAAATTAAGTAGGTTTCTTTATTATAGCAACATTAAATTTATTGTTTAACCTAATGAACGTCTAATATTCTAAGTGAAAATTTACTTCAAATTGCATTTAGGGATTATTTGCAACTAAAGAACATTAAAGACATCGAAGTTGTTATGGTTATTTATCTGTTATTTAATAATCATAGCATTGCCAATGATGATTCTTATGACAAACATAACAAATAAAACTATCTAAGATGTTATTTTATTCACAAAAGCATTATTTTTACATTTAATTAATAATTTATCCTTAAAAATAGTAAATGAAGAATAAATTTAAACATTAATTTTTACTAACATCTAGTTATCAAGGTAATTATATATTTATTATTGTTAATTAATTCTCTAACATTAGAATATATTAGAGAATTTAAAACTAATATAATATTTTATAAGAAATATTCTTGTAGTTCATTGGATCTCGTTATTCTGTAAGAATATTTTAAAGTTTTTACATATTATACCCATAACATACTTAGGATTTCTTAAATAAAATAATTTTATAATTAATGTTAATTTATATTTTAAATGCATTTAATTTAAACAATTATTATTCAATATAGAAAATTAATATTATAAATTAGAACTTAAATTTAAATATTAAGTAAAATTTAACTTGGATAGGTTTTGATTTCAATTCATATCAAAATTGATTGTAAATGGAAATTTGTATTAATATATGATATTTTGTCTGTATTAATAATTTTATCTATCTATATTACAATTTTCAAATGTATAAAAAGTTCTTGTTTAATAATTGAATCAAAATAAAGAAATGTTTTAAATAAATTAGGATATTTGTAAAATGATTTTTGATAATTACTATAAATATTATAAATAAATTAATATATTTGCATATTTGATATTAATTTATTTATGTTTATCAATTCATAACAATTCTTTAATTTTTAAATAGTGATAATAAATCTATTCCTGTTTTAGATATTATTGTGCTATTCTCTACAATTGTGTCCTATGATTCAAATTTTAATAATTATGACATTGAATATTTCATTGAATAGATTGAATTCTATTTCTAATAATATCGAATAGATTTATCATTACTATAAGTAACATAACAATTTGCTTTTAAATTAACTGCAGCTCCTTACACTTCTTCATCATGTTCATTTTAAATATGCATTGATTTATCTTCTTCATCATAAAAAATAACTTATTTATCTTTTAAGTTTGTGGTTATCAATAATGTTTTTTCATTTAAATAATTGAGACTATTAATGGAGAAGTCTTTAAAATCCTTTTCATAGATAATTTCAAATGATCCTGTTGAGATCACTTTTATTAAATCCTTAAAAACTACAACCAATTTGGATTTATCAGGAGATTAACTTAAACAAATAATGTTTGGTTGATTCAAATCCAAAAAGTCTTTGGTTTTTTCACCTTTATAATCCCAGAAGCAAAGTTTGCCATCTTTGTCTCCTGAATATATTGTATTATTTTCATCAACTAAAAAGGTAGTAGGAAAATGATTATTTGACTCTTAAGCATATGAATATTTAAGCTTTTTTTGTAATATAGGAATATAATATAATTGATCATCCTTAGACCAAATAATTCTTCTCTAATTGAATAATACTAAAATGGATTAATTATCATTTAAATTGACAATCTTCTCTGATAAAACTAGGTCTTCAGATATCCACATACTTAATCCTTCAAATGTATGTAAAACAAAATAGTTTTGATCATTAGAAAGATAAAAAGAGTTTATTGTTGATCCAGTATCTACAACTCTAATTGGTTTATCATCTTTCCATTATTTTAATATTCCATCAAGTCCAGCTGTGATAAATACATTTTAGTTATTAATCCAAGCAATTTTTGTGATTCGTCCATTGTGAATTTCAGGTATAACTTAATATTAATCTGATTTTTAAAGGTCAATGATAAGTAAATTTCCATTTTGAGTGCCTGCATATATAGTATTATTATTTCTCATACAAAAAGAATGTATATGGTCTTTTTTCTTTTCCTTAATCACTTTTATAGTTGACTTTTAACTAATATTCCATATTCTAATTGTAGAATCAATAGCAATATAGAAATTATCATTACAAACAAAGAAGTCATTAATTTTAGCAAACTTACTTTGATAATTCGAATATTATGTGAAATCATTAAATTTCCAAAATATAATTGAATTCTACCCAGAAGTCATAAACAACCTATCATTCAAAACATAAATGACATCACACTTGCTTTTCTTATGAGCCTAATTTTTGAATATAAGTTCCTTATTCTCTATAACTAATATATATCCCTCACTAGTACCAATTAATTTCTGTAAACCATTATTACTTATTGCTAAAGCAGTAATGTATTGATTTTAGATTTTTAAATAATTACTTATATTATATGATTCAACAACATTTACTTATTAATCTCTGCATTAATCTAATAATTTCTTTGTTTCAATATTTGATATAAGTCTTTTATTTTCATCCTTATAATCATAGATTAGAGTAAATTCTTATAAATTATTAAGACTCCATAAATGAATAAGTTTTTCTTCAGTCAATGTTACTATTTTATATTAATCATCTTAATAAAAAATGGAAACTTATGAGATTTGAGAAGCATAATGATTTATCTCATTTCTTATTTAAAAATTTTGCAAATCCCAAATGTATAAGTATCCATCTTCTCCTCCTGAACACAATAGATTAGAATCTTGAGAAATAGCTAAACTCTTTATTGGTAATTAATGTTTTTCAAGATTCTAACCTATTTACTATCCAGTTTAAGTGCTCCAAACTTTTATTAACAAATCACTTGAGCCAGATATTAATAAAATTCCATCAAATGAAAATATACAACATTAAACAGTATTAATATGTCCTTATGGATTACTAATTTATGTGTCTTAACTATCCAAATCCCAAATTTAGATTTACCCTTAATTTTATCCTGTTACGGCTAAGTAAGTATTTGTTATTAATGCTAATGAGAATATCTTAATAAACGCTGTAAAATTAGCTTAATTAATTTATGATAATTGTTAAGTACTCCATAAAATTATAGATTAATCAAAAGAGCATGATACTAGAATTTTACCATCACTCGAAAATTTTAATTCAGCTACTGCTTTTTTATGTCCACTTAAACTTACAGGTTATTCAATTTATGATAAATTATAAAGATTTATTTCACCTTTTCTACCACCAATTGCCAATAGATTCAATTCTAAATTACTGTCTATGCAAATGACTCTTTCACATTTGGTTTCTATTTGTTTCATTTATTATGTTTGTTAATTATATAAATTTATAGTTTTTGATTATCTTTACATGATAATAATTTTACAACATCTAAGATTCACAATTTATTCGTTAATTAATTATTTAAATGAATCAATGGTAACAATCAAATCTTTTTATTACTAGATTATTTCAACTTTATCATCAGATTCTAATTTTTAATTTTATTATTTCCCTTTTTTCTTATCTTTGTCTGTTACTTTCTTTTATGCTTTTCTTTCAACAAATTCAATCGTTATTTTTAATTCATGAGCACCATTATATCCTCCAAAAATTAAAGATTTATCATCAAATCCAAAAACACAACATGTTCTTTCTTTATCAAAGCATTAACCATATTGTATCATTTGAATTATTTTCATATCAAATAAATCATATAATAAAATCTCATTTTCATTTAATAAAGCCATTAATCTTTAATTATTTGCTAAAATAGCTTATTTGGGTATAATTTTAATATTAACTTTATTAACTTCTTGAATTTTATAAATGTCATATTGTTTCATTTCTGGTTTTTAATCATCAAATGCAAGTAGTAGCTTTTCCTTTTCAATGTAAGTTAATCCTTTGATATTTCCCAAATTTGTATTGATTTTAGGTAATTAATTCAATGAGATATCAGTCCATTAAGCATTGACAATCTTACATAAATTTAAATTAACAGAAGATAGAGTTATACCTTTAAAATTAGAATTTGTAAAATCACAATTAAAAAAGTTTGCTCCACTTAATGACGCATCTGCAATTTTAATATTGCTTAAATCCATATCAATAAATGAATGATCCATTTCATTTAATAATTACATACTATTTGAACCTGCTATTATAAAACTATCATCAGTTCTTGTTAGATAAATGAAATTTAAAAGTTATTACTTTTATTCTTCATTATACTTTAATTTATCACATATAAATGTTATTGAACCTTTCAAATATTCATATTACCAAACTGCTTTAAAAAATTCATATTAAACTAGTTATTTTTTGGAATTCTCATCTATTGGAAATTTAATATTGGATAAATATTCAACAAACCATTTGGCTACTAAAAATTCTTAAATTGATTTATGATTAAATGAATAAATACTATTTTTTTATTTAATTGGCATACATTTTCTAAATAATCTTTTATAAACTCCTTCCTAACATTAATCATCAAAGAATTCATCCTTCCAATCAGATTCTAATTTCTTAAATATTAACCCACTAGGTTAAAAATAAACTTAAGTCATATTTTTGAATGTCATTTAATTGGCTAAATGATGAGTAAATCTCCATAATTCATTACCAATTTATTCATAATCTATTGATTCACCAGCTTCTCTTAATTTATAAATTTATCTCTTAAAATAATGTTCAAGAAATTAACTATAAAAATCATATGTTGATAATGGTTCTAACATTAAAGAATTCTTAATGATTGAAAATTTTTAATTGGAAATAAAATATTTTGTAATTAATTTATCTACTTATATTTCTGAAAATTCTTATAGATATTCATTCATAAAATTTGAATTATGAATAATTGTTTACCATTCATCTAATGCTTATTTCTCTAATTAATTAACTTATAATAATTAATATTCACTTTTTGCAAAATAAATATATTTTTTAATAAACCTATTCTTTACATTATTAATTTCTGATCTCTATCTAACAATATAAGGTAGAACAGCCATTACAATCTCTGCCATAAAAGGAGTCTCAATTACTTTGTCTAATTTCATAATTTAGATGAATTTCAAATACTAAGCACTTGACCAGATTTCAGAAAGTAATTATGATAAGGTTTTTTACATTTCTTTAGATACAAAATTTGAACTTTTGAATATAATTTACTAAATTATTTTTGGATTAAGCATAAATATACTTTCAGATTTCATCTTACCTAAATTTAATGATTTAACTAAATCTGTGAAAAAAGTTTCATATTCAGAATAATCTTAAGTTCCATAATTACTAAAATAAAATTCTCTTATATCCCTTTTAACACACAATAATGTATATTGATCAATATACAATTTTTATTATTCTTAATTAAATTTTAATAATTTAACTTCTTTATAAAATTATGGAGAATTTGATTCTGATAAAAACCATGTATTATATCCAGCAATATTAAATATTTCTGTTCTACAAGTTGTGATAATTTTTGGAAACTTTTTTTTATCAGCTTAACATCTCCATTTTGAGAGTTTATTTGAAACATTTAAATTTAAACCTATATAATCTGATTTTAATTCATCATAACTATCCATTATTATTACTAATTTTATTTTACGTTATTCAACAGCTTCTTAAAATTCTTAAATCTATCTTTCATTAAATCTATAATTATCAGATTTTAATGTTTCTTCTATACAACAATATACAGGATCTCTTAATTATGGTAATTATACAAAAATAGGAATTAATGGTATATAATCACTTGACTTTTTATTCTTTTGATAAAACATCCAGAGAAATTCCTCTATTTTTCTAGCTGCTGTACTCTTACCTGATCCAGCTTAACCATGTATTAAAAGACTATCTTTAGATTACTTCCAAATAAATTCATTTATCTCACCATCTCCAAAGATATCTTCTGTGAATAGATTAGTCTTTTCAGATGTATATTATGAATCACTCAATTTCTCTTTCGATTTAATAGGTATATAAACATTATCTGAATTAAATGCTAATCTTTATTGTAATATTTTTTTCATTCTTAATTCTAATAATTCATAAATCGTTCTCCCCTTCAAATACTTTATGTCTTTACTAATTTAATCTAATGTTTCTTGCATTTGAATAATAAAATTTTCAATTCTTAATAAATCTTATTTTAGATCTTAAAGAAAAATGATAGTAATTCCAAGTGTATTTTATATTTGAGCAACATTATCAAACATTTATTAAATTTCTTTTTCTAACTTAGAATATTCTTTTCTTAATTATTATTTATAATTTTCTGAAGTTTCAATTGATATTTATTGAGCTAACTCATTTAAATCTTTTAATTTCTCCTTTAATCTATTTTAGATGATTGCCTCTTAACTTGGCCAATACTTACCCATCAATTGATTTGATAATTATATGGACTTATCTTCAAATAATGATCTAATTCTCTTATCAGTTTCATAAACTTAAAATCTAATATATAATCCAGAACTTAATGACATACAATTTTATAGAAGACAACTTCTTCTCATCTAAATTAATTCATAAACTAAAAATTATCTAATTCTCCATTAATTATTTGATAATAAATCATTAATCCCTTATTAAATTAAATCAAAATAATCATTTGATTTTTTCTATTCATCTTTATTTTCTATTTGACTTAAAATAAAATAGATTTATGGTTCTAAATCTGAAGGATATTAATTAAATTCCTTTTATTAAATAATCTATTAAACTTATTAATAATCTATTGTAATCTCTAAAGTCTAATTGCAATATTCACTCATTGATTCCTACAATAATTTTTCGGATTCTTGAAACTACTAAGTAAATTAAGGTTTTTTAGTAGCTAATTTTTATAAAGTAATAACATTTAAGATTTGAGATTGTACTTTCTCAGAATTAGTAAATATATTTTAGAATTATTAAACTTACTCTTATTATCTTGTCTTAATTTATTTCATTTCATCTACTAATTATTCATAGAATTTGATCTCCTCATTCCAATCAAATTATTTTTATTCAATTTTAACTGATGTACTTTTTATTAATTTACAACAATCACTTAATTATTTTTGTATATCTTCACAAAGATAAAATGCAATTTCCTTATCTTTTTCGTTGGTTATTTTCATCAATTTTACAATATCAATCAATTCAATAATATTTGAAATTGCAGCCTTCTTATTTTCTAAATATTAATAAAAATCATTATCTTCATTTTTGATGTAATCTTTCATAATTTCAAAAGATTTCAAAAATTCATCTTAATAAACAGAAAGTTTTTAAAAACTCAATATAATTTAAGATTATACTAAAGAATTAGTATTAAAATTTGGGAACATTTCATGAAAAATAGATTAATCTCGTAATATTATTAAATCATCTTTTTATTCTAAATTGTTATCTAATTAGTTTCTGAGTATATCTGTTATCATTTTAATTCCATTACAAATTTAATTTAAATAGTTAATATTATCAGTTAATTCTTCTTAGACAATTTTACAGATTTCTTAATCAATACTTACATCATTTTTTAATTTAGTCTCTTTGAATAAATGTTTTGTTAAAATTCCTATTATTTAATTGATTGTTAAAAATTTTTCAATTGTTATTGTTTTTAAAATTTTAGCAAATTTATGTGATTAATCAGTAGGAATTTTAGATAAAATTTTACTACTTTAACATTTTAGGAATTAATTATACATAAATTATAATGAAGATTATAGAGGATCATAAGACATCATTTACATTGAAAGTTAAATGATTTCTTATTTTAAACTTAATTATTTATCATCTTCTTTAAAAGAGTTTGTCATTCTTAATCTTATTGATAAAATCACTTAAATTTACAAATTCCAATTAATAAAACTTTTTGTTTTTAATGTTAGATCAAGTGCTTTATAAAATCCATAAAACCATTTATTCTCATTCGTATTATTTTTAGTAGTTTCTTATTGTTTCTTCATTTTTAAAGAAACAATCAAATTCTCAATTTAAACTTGATTAATTGTTTTTTTTAATATTTCTTCTCTTAATTCTATACTTATTTCATCTGTCGTAAATTAATTTAAAAGGAGAGATATAGCATTGTCTTAAAATATTGAATCAAAATCAATAATTTAAAACTATTTACTTGATAATTAACAATATAAATATTTTTGTAAAATCATAACCTAAATTTTCTCAGTATCTGGAAATTCATAAATTAATTCATTCTAATCAATTTCTCCTTAAATAGATTATTAAATGATAGTTAAATATTCTAAATTTCTTTTTAGTTAAATAGTTTTATTAATCAAATCTTTTAATAGATCTTCCGCTTCTTTGATTTTTTATTGATCATTATTGATGACAAGCTATTTAAATAACTCAATCAATTATTATTGACCCTATTAGATAGCACTTACAGAGTTCATAAATTATGAGATTTGAGATGAACTAAATGAGTTATTTTTTAATGTTGAATTAGTTGCTTTGATAACAGATAATTTATTAAAATAATATTATTCATAACTTTATAGTAATCCATATCCACTTAATATATATAATTATAATCGAGATAATTCTTGTAAAGGTTAACTATTTTCAAAAATTAATTTTAATAATTCATCATTTTAAATTTAGAAATTATTAATTGAAATATAATTCCTACTATCAAAATTTGGAATTGTATATTCTTTTCCTTAAAAATATTGAGAGAGTTAATTTTGAATTTTTAATTCATCTACAGCTTACCTTAATTAAAAAAGTTAAGATAACACTTATATCCAACTACACCAAATCTCCCAATCTGTTGATTCACGAATAATTTCGCAATACATCTTGCTTAAAACTGTTGCCAAATATTTAGCATCCTTCCCATTTTCTAATTCATCCATTATGTAAAATTTCAATTATTAAAGGGCAAAAATCACTTCTAATTTACGTTTTCTACTATATTTAACTCCCTCTTAATAGATATATATAACACTTTTTTTAAGACTTTAAATTAAGTCATCATTTAATGTAAATGTACTAACTGATTTCAAAGCACCACTTAAAAATTATACTAAGATTTCTTAACTTTCTTTGGAATTAGTTGGTTGGATAGTTATAATGGATTTTGTTATAAAGAATTCAAAGTAGAGATTATTGAATAATTTATCAGCACTTCTTTCTATTTTTAATTATTCTCTTATTAAACCCATTTCCCTTAAAATTAATTATTGTCTGTCAATATCTAAACATCTCTCTTAATTTGTGGCATAGTACATAAACAATATCCAAGATAATTAGGTCATAATTTATAAGACATATAATGAATATCCAACATTTTATGAAATTACTTTCTATAATGCTGAAATTAGTGTATCTAAACTTTATGACACAAGTTCAAATGTTTATTGATTTAATTATATATTGCTAACTAAATTCCATATTTGTCTCTAATTTAATTAGAAGAATTGAAAACTATTCATGAGATTATTTTCTTAATCTAAAACCGTCACCATTGATCTCCCAATTCGATCACAATGAAATTTAATTTAAGTTGTCAATCCTGGGCAATTTCTTATAGTTTATGTTTTTATAGGGAAAGGTGTAACAATGTTTGATGATCCGCAACCTCCTCCTCTTAAATTCATAATAATTTTTTTAAATAATATTAATTGTTTCTCTTGGTTCTTTTATTCAGTTTAAAACTTAAAAAAATAGTTATTTTTTATTTAAAAAGATTACAACATTGATACAAATTGATGGATTTGGTATCTAAATTTTAATTTGTATTGATGTTTTGAGTCTCTAATTGTTAATTAATAATTAAGTTGAATAATATATAAATTAATTTTTCTTTGTTTTTAAAGTATTAATATGTAAAATTGAATATTAAATTTTAACAATTAGATAATTATTAGAAATTAGACATCAATATGAAGAACTTGAGTAAAAAATACTAAATTAAATAATAATTATAATATAAGCTACTATAAAAATAGATAAATTATAAATATTAATAATTTACCTAGAAATGTCTTAAAAATTTAATTGTAAAAATAATAATTTTTAAGAACAGCTAGATTTATTGCATAATTTTAACTTTCGTCTTTATTTTGACACTATTATATTTAAATTTAGCTCAACTAATTCACAGATATGTTTGATATATAAAAAAGAGTAAAACTATATGAAATACTTTGATACACAAAAAAGTACTTTAAATCGGAAACAGAATAATTGATATTATTTACTAAATATAAATATAGATTAACATACTAAAGTTAATCTACATCAAATAAGTATACAAATATCAATAAAATTAAATAACTCCTTCTTTGATGATAGAATTAGTTGAGTTAGAATTATCTAATGTATATTTAGTGCCACATTTCTTTAGTATTTCATATATTTATCTAGTTGGTTTTCCTAATTATTAATAGAAATCTATAAATAAGGAACTCAATAGGATTGTTGAAAACCCAGCAATTTCCATCCATCCTAATAAGGATACATATTCTATTTAAGAGAATAGTAACAGTGATTCTGAAACTGAAAATAAAATAGTAATAGTTGCTATTAAACATTCAGTGATAATAATTTTATAATTTTCGAATTTGTTTGCAAATGGTCTCATCTAATAGACATAGACTGTATAAAAGCCTGATATCAGGGAGGTTAGGATTGGTTAAACAGAGGGGATTGTTTGGATTAGGATTAAATTAGCAATGAAAATAGTTTTTTTAATTAAGACTATTGTTGTAAATTATTTATTCCATGAATTTCCTTTGATTTCAAGTCCTTCAAAAAAAATGGAGAATCTTTTAGGCAATGTCTTTTTGTTACTCAAATAGGAATACATTTGGAATATAAGAGCAAAATTAATAATGAGTATGGATAATGCAAGAATTGAGCTAGTTTAAGTGACAGAATCATAGGATTAGAAATTAGCTACTTGGAGTAGAGCAGAGAACATTAAATCATAAAAGTTAGATAGGTAAATTCTAACTATTCCTGAAAAGAAGAAATATTGATAATATGATTTACAGAATTTTTGAATAGAATACAATGCTTTGATTATTTTAGTAGTCGATTCTAAATATCTTTAATCAACTATGATGGGCCAATTATAGTATTTAAATGAAGTAAGTAGTAGCTATAATAAATAAGTGATAATGTAATTGGTGAATCCTAGAACTAGTAAAATTATGAATGACTATAGATTTATCCCAAAGTAACAATTAATTGAAAAGACTTCGAATCTTCCATAAGCAGGTATGAAGGGAGTATTGAATTAAAACATTTCTTCAAAGTATCTATTCAATTGAATTTTATCAGTTATGGGTTAAATAGTAACAAGGGAGAAAATTTCAAAGTAAATGGATAAATTTTAAGGAAATTACAGATTCAAGTATTTCATATAAGATAATTGTTATAAAGTATCTATGAGATTCCAAAAGATTTCTAGATTTCCACTGATGAAAGAAAAGCAAGCAACTGCAATTAATGAATAGATTACAACTTCATTGAAAAAGGCAGCATTAGCAGCAACCATTTTTTGAGTTGAAGATAAAGTAAATGGATTCTTTAATAGGATAGTTTATTAATTAGATACTAATTGATTCTCATATTAATTAACTAGTTAATCACAATTTATCTTGACTATTAATATGGGTCCAACAACAGATTTATAAAAATTGAGTTTAATTTTGTATGAGACAGGTTGTAAAGTATAATCAATACTTAGGATAGGAAATATTTCATAAGTGTAATCAGAATCTAAGAGATTAGAGATAGAAATTTAAATGAGTTGTAAAAATATCTCTTCAGTGATAGAAGTTGAATTTAACTTAACTTCTTCAGTGAATGAGAGAATGATTTCTTAATTCTATCCATAACTATTGAGAGGAGTAGTCAATTTAATGGATGGACTAATATTGTAAATACAAACACTCAAAGAATCTACAGGATAACATTTCCAGAATTTTTCAATTTAACAATTAGAATTACAACCATCATTATTATCAATGTTAGCATCTTCACATTATTCATATTGTGAAGCAAATATACCATCTCCACATATATTTAAACAATATGATTCATTCTCATACAATCCAATAGGACATTAAATACATAGACCTTAAAAACATTTCTGACAATGATGATCACATGAATATTCACAATTATAACAACCATCAAATTCTATATAATTACCATCATCACAATATTCTTTGCCTACAATAATACCATCACCACAAATGGATTTACATTAGTTATCAATTAATTTCCATCCATATGAATCACATACATTACATAATTTACCTTCACATTATAAACAACCTAATGAACATTAGATCTAACATTTATAACATCCATCATAAGGAAGATAATTCCCATCATCACATGCTTCAAAAGAATTTGTGATAATACCATCTCCACAAAACCCTTCACAAAAATCTGTAAAACACAATCCTAACTAATCATCCCAAATGCATCCTTAATTATACTTATCACTTTAACAAGCCTCTTTAATTTTGAAATCTGAACATTCCTATATTAATACACACCCTCCACCTTTTTTAGTAGTACATTAAGATATGTATTCTTAACATTGTTAATGAGTGATTAAGTTAGTTGAAGCTGTATCACATGTTTTTATAACACATGTATTTTATATCCAAACACAATCATTGTAAAATTAATCAAATGTACAACCATCTTTAATAAATACTTTATCACATGTACTTCTTTTAATACATTAATAACCATTAGTAGTACAACTTCTATCTATGAATATAGAAGCACAAGCAGAATCAATAGCATAATAATAATCAGTACAAATCTTTAATCTGCATCCTCCTTTTTAACAGTTCTGCATATATCCCTCACATTCATTATTAGATATAGCAAATTTGGGACCATTTTCACATGTCTTTTCTACACACTAAGATTTTTCAGCATTCCAAAAACATTCAGTACCATAAAAATTACGTTGTCCATCACTTTAACATTATTATTTATTATAACTAAGACATTAATTCTATGCTAATTCACATTATGTCAAATTCTAATTTACTGAACATGTTAAATCATAATATAATTGACATGCTCCTGATGAATACTTCTATAATTATGCTGTATTGCATTTTTTCAATTGGCATTTATTTATTAATTGAATCCATTCACATTCTCTTTATAAAATGTCTATCTAACATTATTCTTTTATATTATACAAGTCACAATCAACTAAATCAATACAACCATTCAGAAGTTGATTAACAGTACAATAGGTCAAATAAGAATTACATTTATCATGTGAATCATTCTCATTCCCTAAATCTGAACAATTTACTAACAAAATGCATTAATTTGTAGCTTACCAATAACATTTATTTTTATCTTTGTCAATTACACATTACTTTTTAGTTGCTAAATTACAACTATTTGGTAAATCTGTACAATTAGTTTTTTTACTATTTACAGTACATATTCCACTTAAAAAAGAAGATTCACAAAATTAATGGTTATCCAAACTAGTGAAGGATGAACAATTTTCTAGATTACTTTATCTTTAACAAACTCCACTTACATCTATACAAGGATATCCTTATATATCATATCCTGAAATACAATCAGTTAAATTATACACACTACAATCAGTAATCTTAACACACTAATTTGATGGATTCACAGTACAAATATTAGGATATATTGCACAATCTGTACTATTTAAAGATGGACAATTAAGAAATACACATGTTGTTCCATTAAACATACAATCATTTTTGAATAAACGACAACTTGTATGATTTACAGGTGTACCTGATACTCCCATACAGTAATCCTTACAACTTCCAGAAATCCATGCACATTTTGAACCATCTAATGTTTTTACACAAGAAGCTTATATACCATAATTTGTGCAACTACCTTATTTTACAATACATTTTGGACCATTTGAATAAGAGATAGTGTTGAGAATATTCTAGTTATGACAATCTTCATGTTTTACTAATCCTAAATCCATTGTAGTATCACATGGATTATTGTATGAACAAAATCCACTACACCAATAACATTTTACACTTATAACTTTTGAATTAACAACTAAGAGTCCATATTTTGCTAGGCAATCTGAAGAATTTGTAAATAAACTGCATGATTTAGGAAGACAAGAAGTAGTCCAATAACAATCCATACCATCACTAGTATGAGCAGAACTACATTAAGTTTAATTTGTAATATATCTACACTTATCATATTTACAACCATATCCACTTATATAATCTAATTTACATATTTTATTTATTAATTAGCATTCATACATTGTAATTGCAGTTGTATTTAATTCACAACCTACATTACTAACACAATTGTTTTATTTTAATTGACATTATGAATATTGTAAACACTAATGCTATAATTTTATTTGAGTACAATCTACATTATCAAAGAGTTTACAATTAGTACCATCAAAAATACAATCATAATTCCAATTATAACAATTTTCATCACTTAGTAATCCTACATTTACAAATTTCAAATGTTCACATTATCTATTCTCACATAAATTAGTAACAAAATTGAATCCACATTTTTATTTTGATGAAGTCAATGAATTATTACATAATTTATAATTAATTACTCCTTATGAACTTAGATCATTACAATTTATAATCAGCATACATGATCTTGTTGTTGCATTAGTATTGATATCATATGTACATATTGCGGAATAATTGGAACATGTTTCATATCTTTCTATGGTACTGCCTGTTAAATTATTTAAACTGCATTCTGAGTCTACACATTTAAATTCAGATCCAATATATTAATAACTGCATAATATATTAAGACTTGCTTTCACATTATTACAACTACTTTAAGAAGGAAATATTTGATCACAAAATAGATTTTATCTGCATTCATTACCATAATAAAAACACTTTTCATTTTTATAAAGGATACTAGAATTGCAATTTATATTGATAAGATTTTTACATTCATTTACACTATAACAACCCTTACCACTCTATTGTAATAAGCATAATTAAAAATAAAATTGACATTCCTCATTACTTGAAGCTGAAGTGATTAATTAACATTAACTTGCATCTGTTATTGTATTACATTTATTATTATAATAATAACATCTTAGATTAAGTGTTGTTATGGCTTTATTACAAAGTCTTTAATATTATATATCCGAACAATTTGTAGGTCTATCTTCACAACCTATTTGAGCTATGCCATCTTTATTATAGATGAGTTAGCATAGATACTGTCTTTAGTATTTAAGACATTCCGCCTCAGTTTAAGCCACAGTATTTTAAGAACATAATAAATTTTGACATTTACTTTAGACATTATTCCAATAGCATGGTTATTAATATTTATTTATTACACATGCCTATTCTATTGTATAGTTGGTGCAATCTACCTCTAGAGTAACACATGTTTTAGTAAGAGTATTAATT
This sequence comes from Paramecium biaurelia, assembly GCA_000733385.1. Taxonomy (NCBI): domain Eukaryota; phylum Ciliophora; class Oligohymenophorea; order Peniculida; family Parameciidae; genus Paramecium; species Paramecium biaurelia. The sequence continues at coordinate 160,620 of JPFL01000061.1, forward strand.
GTACATATCTTCATAAATTTTTCACAATCTTCATGAGTTAATTCACCTGTGATTCGCTTATTGCATTGATATGAAGAATTTTAATATGCACTTTGACATGTAGATGTTACATAATCCCAAAAACAATAAGATTATGGATTTGGATTTGGATAAGAATTATCTAATATTAGTTTACATTAATTTTTGGTAGTGTAATTTGAACATGAATTTGATTTCTATTAACAACCTACAGGGGAAGCATAATCAGAAATTGTACAATTTGGATTCCATGCTTGACATTCCTAATGAGTATCATACATTTCATTTTCTGGAGATTATGAACACACAAGATTTGAAGGTCTTATCATACATCCTTAGAATGAGGTTGTCACTATGCAATTATTTTAGTATTTGTGACATTGAAGATTATTTATATACAAATTAGTAGGTGCATCTATACAGTCAATTTAACGACATGCATTAGAACTCCATATACAAATAGTAGAATCTTGTAAACCTATATTACATTATGTTTCTGAAAGCATTAAGGAACAAGTAATAGGCCAATCAATACATCCATTATTAGTACTATTGATAATACATTTTGTTGAACTAACTTTGAAGTTTGCACAATCTACATTAGTTATGTGAGTGTTATCTGCATCAATGCATTCTTAATTTGAACATTAATTTGATTACCATTTGCAATGAATACCTGAATATGTTGAATAACATTATTCTTCTTTGGCTATCGAACATGCAAATGGTTTATCAGTGCATCCAAATTTAAGTTTAAAACCATCAAATTCATAGATATTAACAGTGCAAGTTGGTATCCATGATTCACATTATAAATTTGTATCATAATAACTAGGAGCTAATTTACATCTTTTAGCTATGCATCCATCATTTAACTTACATTATTAATCAAACGAATCTATAGTACAAGCAGAAACATCAATTACATTTGGACAGATATAATCAAAACATCCACCAATCTCTATGTTAAAAGTACAATATTTGCTTGCTTATTAACATTTCTAATGACTATCATATTTTGGTAATTTCAAATTTGAACATATCAATTATTTACATTGACTATTTTCCCAAATACAACGTCCATCATCATAAGTAATATCACAAAATTCTTATTTAATTATCTCCTAACAAGTTTAGGGTCTCAATTCACAACTACCATTGAGTGTCCCCATACATTTACCATACTATTTACATTAACTATGAACATAACTTTTGGGAGCATGAAAACATTATCTCTTATCACATTTATTATTAAACCAAACACAATCTTATATACTAATTGAATAACAATCAATTTGTTAATAATAATCCTAACATTATATCGGTCTATCTTTACACCCCCCATTTTATGAACTCACACAATCTAACAATTAATCATATGATTAACATTATTCATAATTATTATATGATTAAGGTGCTGTAATACAACTTTTAACTTGACATTGCATATTATAATATACACATTTTTTATTATTAATGTCTAAAACACAGCTTATGGCATTTCCAAAATTCTTACACTCCTTTTTCTCAATACAATAAACACCATTAGTAGTACATTTTGACATATACGAATTGCAGGCATCATAAGTTTTTAATCTTTTATTTTCACAATTCTTTGTCAAACACATTTATAACTCAACATCCCAAAAACATTCAATTAATTTATTATATGTATATTAACATTAATTTTCGAATGTGTATTCTTCACATTTATTTTTTCCATCTTCACATCCTAACCCCTGATCATTTACCGTGCAATAATACATTGCACTTCGGCAATCATTATCATTCATTAGATACTAAGGCAGTTAGGAGCATTACATAACATCTTGGCATCTGGGATTAGCATTTAAATCCCAAAAACAATAATTTCCATTCATATTTTTATTTTGACACCCTACCTCTGTATAAAAATCCATACATCTTCTTCTTTCAATACATTATTATCCATCTGAAACGCATTTTAATGAAGATTCTTAACATTGATTCTTTTAAAATAAACTACACTCTGTAAATCCAATACACTCTCCTAAATAAAATCCACACGTATCCATTTATATACAATCTTCCTATATATATTTATAACACTAATCTGCTTCCTACTAATTTTCTTACTAAATGTAACTTTCACCTGATCTCAAATCACATTTTTCCCCATTCCATATACAAATCTAAGATCTCTAACATTCATCCCTATTATCCACATGTCTACAAACACAATATTGACTAATTTATCTCATTTCATTTGATGATATCATCAAAATTACCAAACACATGGAGATTTTCATAAATTTAAAAAAAATGAAAAAATATTAAATATTAAATCTTTGTTTACTCTAATATTGTTATTAAATTACCATATTTAAGATAAATTTTATTAATACTTATGTGAACATAATAAATTTCAGTAATTTATATATATTTTTATGGAAATATAATTATATATATTAAAGTTACCACATAATTAATATTAAACTATTTTTTCTATATCATTAGAAATGAAAATCTAATATAAATTGTATCAATATTTGATAACAAATAATAATTTAGTCTACATTCGAAATTATATTAAGAGTATATCATAAATGTCATAATCTAAAATGCTCTATATATTATAAAGAATCTATACTATCTCTAAAATAACCCTCAAGGATTGATTTAGTTATAATTAATATTATTAGCAATATTTATCATTTTTTATTAATATTAATTTATATAAATAATTTTAGTTATTTCATGAATTTTATATAATTAAAACAAAAACATTATATTGAATTGCTTTGTGCAATTTGTGTCCAATTTTTAAATTAAATTATATTTTAATATATTATACTTCCTGATCTCAACTCCAATGATTACAAATGTCTCTTTAGGACAATTTATTTTGGTTTTCATTTTCCATATGGTACATTCATTAGAATGCCAAACTACTTTTATTGAATCAAATGAACTTGTTTATTCAAATTTAAGTCAACATTTCATGATAGAAAATGACTCTAATGATTATGCTAATATTAATGTATTACAATATCCTTTAATTCAATAATTAAATTAAGTTTCATATGATCAAAATGCTCTAATTATTAATACAATCATAATTGATTCCTTGTTTAAAGAATTTATATTAGAAAAATAATTTTGTACTATTTACAAATTAGAAGGTTATTATATATCCTGCATTTTTATTGAAGGGTTATTTTAGCAAGTAGGAGAAAGAGAAGGTTAAACTCAAGAGCATTAATAATCCTTTAATACTTTTGAACGATTTAAAATACCTATTGTCACATAATTAGATGAAAATTGTGAATTCTTATTTCAAAATAACTTGTTAGAACTATTCCTTTTTTGCACTAACATAAATAATCTTAATATATACTTTATAAATTAAAATAACTTAACAATTACTAAACAAAATTATAAGATTGAAGAAGCTTAGATTTAATAATGTAAAAAAAAGTATTTATAATTATTTGAAAATTCCTGTTTATTGATATTTTATGAGTGTGTTTAATGGGCTATATATAATTATAAAGATAATCTCCCACACTTAATTTTGAATAGAGAAATAGCAATTTAAACAGATCCATCATTCAATATCAATTTGGTTGAAAATGTATAAATTTGTTAAAATAATTTTATATTAATTGGTGATAATTAGTATTATCACTATTCTTATAAATTGGACAATACATTATTATTCAACTTTTAATAGGAAATGGCTAATATAAAATAAATATTATTCAATAAAAATTGCTTTTTATAATATTTTCTTGTAGGTTCCGAGTTAAATAATAAACTTTATATTAAAAATTAGTTTATCAACTATGAAATAGAAAGTATTCCAAAATAGGTTTATTTTGTTTCAAATATGTTATTTTTATTAAACGATAATGAACTTGAAGTAATCTTAAATAAAAAATTCAAAGAAAAGATTTAGATAAAGACATTTCCAATACATTTTAATGAAATTAATAATATCTTTTATCAAATCGATTAGGAAAGCAAGGTCTTTAGATTTTTTAAATATAAAATATTAATTAATCCCATTTTAAAACCTTCCAAAGGGTTTTTACTCTTTTATCCTTATAATAACCAATTTATTAGTGTATCTCCAATAAAATGTATTTCATTGAAAAAAAAAGAAACATCAACTAATATTAATACTTACTCTATTTCATTAAATTGTGAATGTGAAAAGATTGAGACAGTGTTAATACAAAAATATAATACTTTTTTACCAAACAATTACAAAATTTTAATAGAATACGACCCTTTAAATTTAATTGACATTATCAGTGATTAATAATAATTTGAATAAATTTGCCAGATCCCAAAAAACTTACTTATAAATTCTAGATTGTTATATTATAATTCATATGGTAGAACTTATTCCATATTTTAAACATCAAAATTTCTGAATATTTTATTTTGTGATAACTAATAATTATTTCGAATTTCCATTCATAATTAGAATGTATTTAATTATTATGATCGTTTTATACTTCTAAATGATTAGGCAGATCATTTTAGATATCTTTAAATTTTACATGATGTTCCGATTTAGAAAGAATATAAATTAGAAAGTATTATTTAAGAAGTTCTTCAATGTTCCAAATATGTATTATTTATTACTAAATCAGAAAGTCTAATATTGTTTAATTTAATTTTGAACCAATAAATTTAATTACCTTTTATATTGAATCATCTCTTAATAAGTATTTACTTAGCTAATATTAATTAAAATGATAAGTCTAAGAACTTTTGTTTAAATATACTTAAAAATTTCTACTTTATTCAGTACTATGAACATTTCATTGTATTTCAGAATGGTTAACTTTCTCACTTCAAATTGAAATAATAGTAAGTTATACAAATCAAACAAATAAATCATGTACAAGAAGGTTTTCAAATAATTGCTGTAGATTTAATTGAGAATGCTCTGATCTAATATATTTTTGACTTAAAAGATTTAACATTCTGGGAGAAGTATACTTTTAAAAATATCACATTGATACACCCAATAGCTTATTAAGAAGTATCAGATGCTATTAAAATAGGAGTCATTATGAAAAACATCTCTTACTTGCATATCTTTTTAGTTACAGATACTAAACCACTAAAATTGATATAAACTATTTAAATGGGTTAGAATCATAGTTTTATGTCCTTGCAAAAATTATATTATTTTGATACAAATAATGAGATTTAGATGTTAGACTTACTCTATCTACGTATCTAATTCAAACCTTTACTTAACAAAAAATATAATCTTAAATTCTATGAAACCTTACATTTTTATTTAACACCTGAAGTCAATAATAATTCTAAAGTTGAATTTACTTTAAACCTTTCTATTTTTACTTATTGTGATAAGTTGTTACCACCTTTTAATGAACTCTCAATTATTCTAGATGAGGATAATCATAAGATAATTGATCTAAATGATCTTTTAGAAGGACCTATTGATATTCTAAAAATATAAGACAATTCAAATGTGCTTTTAGAAGGTCCTTTTTTATCATACCTTTAACAAGATGAATTATCTACTTTAACTTATAAGATTGAGTAATTTAATATTACTGTTAGTTTAACTACTATTTAATAATTCTCTAATTAAAAATAGATCTTAGAAATACAAGTTTAAGATCTATTAAAGATTTTTTAAGGTTAATAGGGCATAATTTTATAAGGTTTTTACATCAACAAAAATTAGATCTTGTTCATTTATTCCCTAGAGTGCATAATGTAAGCATAAAATTTTAGAATAAACTAAGATAATTATACATTAATAGAAGTTTCAAATACATTTATTATTGAAAATCCTAATGAAAAATTAGAAGTTATTTAAATAGAGAATCTATTTTAAATTAGGACTAATCATTAAGATATTCTCTTTTATGTTCAAAATGGTAATATTTTAGTATTACCAAATAAAAATGGAGTTAAAAATTTAATACTCATCAACAATTCCGATTAGTTATATTTATAAATAAAATTAGATACTTCTATTAATTAGCTTATAATTCATACAATTCAAATTTATTAAATGGAGTTAGAAATTATTAATTAGTATACACTTAATTTTGATAATATTCTAGATGATTTATCTAAAACTATCTAAAATTTAGAAATCCTTAAATATTCTTAAATATAAATTTACCCCATAACTGCATTGGCAAATAATTAAACTTTAAACATCAAATGCTTAATAATACTCTAAAATTTCTCTGTCCTTCAATTTATTTAGATTAATGAAGTTAGTAATGATTTAAATTTCACCCTTTTAAAAATAGTAAGAAACCCATAAAACAATGATTCTACATTCCATTTTATAGATGAAAATTATCTAATTTTAAATGAAGGATAGAATTGTTTTATTTATGATTTTCGAGTAACTAAATCAATTTATAATTACAAATTTTTATATTAAAGCAACTTGAACAGAATATATTCATATAATACTACTCATTATATTATTTATTAACAAGCTAATAAGAATTTTACACTTGGGTAGATAGGTTATAGAATAAGCATTTTGGATGATTAAACCTAAAATGAGACTTGTACTTTAATTGCATAAAACAAGATATCTATTGCATAGATCATCTTATAGGTTAATAAGATTTCAAATACAAATTAATTTATGCTAGAAAAAATGACTTAATTTGGTATAGTAATTTTCATTTTGATAATTCTAATTTTACTCTTATATTTTATTAGAAGGTCTTTCTTAAAATAAAAATTAGAATAACCAAGCAAAGAATTTTCATCTTTAAGTTAATGATTTATTTAAAAATATAATTAAATTATTATATATAGTCACCCTAATAATTAAATTAATGTATATAAATCATAATATTATTAAATTAATATGTTACTTTCATTTTGATTAATGAATATAATATGAATTAGCATTGTTAACCTTTAAAAGAAATTTTATATTAATTGATAGTAGTGATTAATATTTATTTCAACCTCAATTTGATGATATTTGAGAAACTATGAGAGAGTAAATAAAATAACAAAAAGATTTGTCTAAATATATCATAACAATTTGTGATGATATAAAAGTGTTTCTTTTTAATAATTATCTGATAAGACTGTTGGGAATTTAATTGGGCTAAAATTACAATTCTCTACATCTATTATTCTATTTATATATAAAAAATAGTTCTAAAATATATTAAATCTTAATACCGAAGAACGTAAAGAGCCTTATTTTTACATTCATTTAGCTTTAGAGGGATAACTAATATTTTCATCTAGTAGATATTGTTTATGACAAATATTTTAGTTTTTAATCCAAATTTTACTTATACTAAAGTAGCTATGGATATCTACTTAATTAAGATTAATTTGATGATGAATAATTTATATTTATAAAAATTAAGTGTTATGAATAAAAAATTTGTATTTAATTTATTGATTTATTCAAATAAATGTAAAGTGAGAGAATAAAATCGAAAAAGAGAGTTAAGCATTACGAATTTCTATATGATTCTAAAATTGGTTCAGGTGCCTATGCTAATGTATATATGGGGAGAGATATTTATAATGATTCAAGTAGTTAAATATAATAAAATAGCTGTGGCAATAAAAATCATTAGTAATAATTTAATTAAGAGCGATTACACATCTCAACAAATAAAGAGAGAAGTTGAGATAATGAAATCATTTAATCATTAGAATATTGTGAAGTTATTGGATGTATTTCATAGCACAAACAATATATATATAGTGACAGAATATTGTAATGGGGGAGACTTGAAAGCATATTTAGGATCAAGAACATTAAGTGAGGAGAGAGCCCTTTAAATATTTAAATAAATCTTAAATGGATTATAAGAATTATTAAGGAATGGAATAGTGCATAGAGATTTAAAACCTGCAAATATTCTACTGCAGGATGGTATTTTCAAAATTACAGATTTTGGATTTGCAAAAAGAGTATAAATGGATTCAACAATGTCATCTCTTGTCGGAACTCCTTTGTATATGGCACCTTAAATCTTAAAGCGATAGCCATATACAAGTAAATCAGATATATGGTCACTTGGATTGATTTTGTATGAAATGATTTACAAAATAACTCCTTGGCATTCTACTAATGTAGTGGAATTATTGAATAGATTAGATAAAGAACCATTAAAATTTCCATTTTAACCACAAATTGAATTGTTAACAAGATAAATAATTATGGGTTGTTTAGGTAAAGAAGAAAAGGATAGATGGGGTTGGGATTAATTGATGAAGGCAGTTTAAGGAAATGAAAAATAATAAATCATGAATATATATCTGACAAAGGAATTATATTATGTTACAAAGAAATAATAAATGCACAAATAATAATCTTAATAAAACTTATAAGAATATTGCAGAACTAGTAGCACATAATCCTCTCCTATAAGATCAATTAGTACAAAGAGAACAAAAACTATTGCTAATGAGAATAACAGTAGTGTAATGTTATCTGAATTAATAAAGAAAAAACAATAAATTTATAAGATTTTTGAGTTACTTGAAAAGTAGTTAGAAAAATTACCAATATTAAAATTAGATCAATGTAAATAATATCTCTAGGAACAGAGATCAAGATTAGTGTGTGCTAATATTGAATAAATTTATAATAAAGAAGATGAAAGAGAATTGATTTAGTAATAGAAGATTTTGCAATAATATTCAACTAATTTTGGTGTTTAGATTATGATATTACTATTGAAGAGTTATCGTAAGATCATTATAAATAATTATCAAACAGGCACTTTGATTTTGGATTATGCTGATAAATAAACAATTGAGAATTGTACTGTTTTAGTTTCAAATCAATAAAAGTGATTATAGTATATTTATATATCATTTTAATTTTAATGTCAACATCAAGATTAGCAATTAGATTATATACTTATAGAGGTTATTCAGCACCATGGAGAGTTAGCATTATGCTTAAATTGAAACAACTTCAATTCCAACCATTTTTTATAAATTTACCTAAAGCTGAGTAATTATCAAACATGTATTCTTAAATCAATCCACTTTAAGTAAATTATATCTTTATATAATTTTAGATTGTTCCTACTCTAGAAATTAATGGATAATTATTACATGAAAGCATGGCAATTGCAGAATATTTAGAGGAGGAGTTTCCAAGAAACAAATTACTTCCCAAATCTCCTTTAGAGAAAGCTATTGTTAGGTATTTTATTATATATTTTTATTAGGTCTATGTGTGAAACAATCAATAGTGGCATTCATCCATATCATGCATCTAGATTCTATAAATATATTCACAATTATGTGAATGATATAAATAGATAAGAAATTTCAGAACCTTTCTTAGAGAGAGGGTTCACAGGTTAATTAAATATCATTTATTATAGCATTAAACACTCTAGTGGAAAAACATGGAGGAGATTATGCATTCGGGAATGAATTGACAATAGCTGATGCATTTTTATACCCAGCATTTAGAGGAGATGATGTATCTTATTTAGTCAATGTGGATAAATATCCAGCCCTTAAAAAAGTTGTTGAGAATTTAGATTAACTGCCAGAATTTGCTTATGAACATCCAGATTCTTAAGGATGATATATATAATATGAATATATATTTATTACAATATTACAAATTTATGGGAACCAATTAAGATAAGAATGCTAATCAATGTCATTTAAAGCGCTAATTGGGACATATATTTTTCTGTTTATGTATATATATGAAAACTTTAAATTTGGAACATATTTTATATATATTTAATTAAGAAAATTTTATATAGTATTGATTTAATGTTATTAATCAAGAGTGACTTAAAAAAAGAAGGTTTAATTAATTTGTACATTATCAATTTTGAGATGGAGTTGATTCAAAGTGATTGTAATATGTATGAAAATAATGTTATATATTAAGAAGTGAATCAATATGAATCAGATAATATCAGTATTATTCTGATATATATAAATCACAATTCTATGATGAAATAATAATTATAATATTAATGTAATACAATCATTTGGGAAATACAGGATTATTAGTTTCTCAACTAGGGTTTGGAAATATGGTCAATTTCCAACCTTAAGACGAAGAGGTCAATATTGCCATTATTAAAAGAGCATATGAGGCTGGAATCAATTTCTTTGATACTGCAGAATTGTTCTTAATTCCTATCTATTATTAGTTATCAATTTGGAGAGGCTGAGAAATAACTTGGTAGATCAATTAAAATACTTAATATTCCAAGAGAGAAATTAGTAATTACAACAAAAGTATTTGGTAACCCAGCTCCAGGAGGTATTGATTATTTTATAGGATTTAGGATTAAATGTGAATAGAATGTGTACTTTGAGTAGAAAGCATATTATTGAAGCTGTTAATACTAGTCTAAAGAATCTATAATTGGATTATGTGGATGTTGTATATGCTCATCAATTTGACTCTGAAACACCAATTGAAGAGATAGTCTTAGGATTCAATACAGTTATTGAGGATGGTAAAGCATTCTATTGGGCTACCAGTAACTGGAATGCTGCTTAAATCTAAGAGGCTATTAATTATGCAGATTCTCATGGATTGATTCGCCCTATAGCTGATTAAGGGGAATATCATATGTTAGAGAGAAAGAGATTTGAATAAGAGTTTGTAGGGTTGTATGAGAAATTTAATTATGGAACAACAATCTATAGTCCTTTATGTGGAGGATTTTTAACAGGAAAGTATTTAGAGGGAATTCCTGAAAATAGTAGATGTGGGTAAGATAATGGATGGTTAACAAAAGAAAGAGCTACAAATAGATTTTTAGTGAAACATAGTAATAATATTTATTATAGTAATAGCAAGTAATCCAAGAAATATTGAAGGATTGAAATAATTTGTAGCATTGGCAAAAGAATTATAAGTTACTCCAGCTTAATTAGCATTGGCTTGGACAATGAGAAATAAGGATATTGATGTTGCCATTACAGGAGCAAGAACAGTAGCATAATTGGAAGAATCTTTGGGTAGCATTGAATTATTAAAGAAATTTGATAAAAATTTGGATGAAAAGTTAGAGAAAATTTTTGAAAATACACCAAAATAAGAAATGGATTATAGAAATTTTAAACCATTACCAAACAGGAGATGATGAATTTATTTAGTAGTAGAAGTATTATAATTATTGTTAAAAATAATTAATATTAAAATATTTCTTCATAAATCAAATTAAATACTCAAATACTTTTTCTTAGACCTATCTTATCAATGATTTTTCAGATTTATCATTTGTAATAACGATATCTGATTTTTTTATTTTAATTTCTGCCTTCATTTATGATTCCATCCTTTGTAAAATTTATTCTTCAGTCAAACCACTTCTTTCTTTGACTCTATAATAACAAAATATAGATTTACCTTTTAATGATTTCCTCTTGACTAGTCACAACAATAGTAATGATGGGGAAACAGAAATACTCTAATACTTTACTCTCAAATAAGAGTGGAGCATCAATGACTACATATTGATCTTTTTGAACGAAACAAATTTTCCAAATGGATTTAGCAATATCTTTAAAAATGAATTTATTTGTAATAGCTTGCAATTATTTTCTTTTTTGGTTATCTTGGAATACTGAAAATGCTAATCAATACTAGTTACCGACATCTGCTAACTTCTATCTATCAATAGGTTATCCATCTTACTGACCTGCTAGGATGGAAAGTCCAAATCTTTGTACAATTAGTTTATAAGCAGGTTTACCAGGTTCTACAATGTCTCTGGCAATTTGATCACAATCTATTACTTAGACTTTAAGGAATTCATTGAAGTATTTAGCTATGGTTGATTTACCACAACCAATTCCTCCAGTGATACCAACAATTTATACTCTTCCAATATAATGCTGAATTCCAAATATTATGATTAGAGTGATAATGAATCTTACTATTTTATCAAAGAAATCAAAAAAATTCCATGTAATCAATACATTGAATAAATAAACTGCAATGAATAGGAATATCTCATCTATTCGATATCTTTAATTTATTAGTGACAATGTGATACCTTCTTCTAAATTTACGCTTGTTTAGGTTGATGAGTATACATAATAGACATAGTAAGCCTAAGTAGAATGGGTAACATATATATTCTATGATATGTATTTCTGTGTGTTCGGAATGTATAATCTCTTCAATTATTACTTATTCTTCACTATTTAATTATTCCATTAAGGTATTCGTTTTTGTTTTTATTAATACATTATGAAATCAGCATTGCTTCTTTTAGTCATTGCTTTGGCAACAGCTTCAACAGTTGCTGACCTCACTTAGAGAATGTCAAACTATGCCGATCATCCTTTTGGATCTTCCATGATTAACTTGGTCAGTGTAAATATGAAAACTGGTGGATCACTTAATGAACTCAAATAACTTCTCCAATAAATAAAGGATGAATTAATTGCTCTAACACAATTACAAGATTAAGAAAATGGCACATTTACAAGAAGATCTCAAGTTGACCTTGCCAAACTTTAAGCCACATTAGAATAAGCTTAATAAGATCTTGATAATCAAAGATAAGAATAATCAAGTCTTAATAATGAATTGTCTACACTCTAAACTAGAGTTCAAGAAGATTAAGCAGCCATTGACAGAAATGGTAAAGGAGGTTCTGATGCTCAATCTAGACTTGATGCTGAAAATGCAGATTTTGCTACCAAATATTCTGATTACAGTGATGCCATTTTAGCATGTAAAGAAGCCTAAAGATTATTACTTAATTTGAGAGGTGAAGGTGCATCTCTTATTCAATTAACGTATTTCTTTATCATATATAATAATTTAGTTAAGACACTAAGATTAATCTTATTTAAACTAAAGAGAACTTCTAAAAGATTAAGGAGATTCTTGAAGCTCACACAAAGAAGAGTTCACTCACTCTTTTCTAACCAATTATAGAAGGTTTGGCTGAAATGACCACAAAGGTTAATCCAGAAACATTGAATAATGTTTTGAGTTTGGTTGCTAGATTAATAACTGCCTTATAAGAAGGACAAGATTAATTAGAAGCTAATCACAAGACTTAAGTAGAAAATCTCAGTAGATTGGGAGATGATTTAAGAAATGAAAAACAAACTCTTTAAGTCTCTTTAGCCACAGCAAATAATAGACTTAAAGAAATTTAATCAAGATTGAATGAGTTAGATGGTTTAATCAATATATCTAATGCTATTGTTGAAGTCACCCAATTAAACATTTAGGATGCCACCAGAATCAATGAATTAGAAGATTAAGAATATAGTAATCAAAAAGTTAGCAGGTTATTTATAATAATTATTGTAGACAAACCGAAATTGATATCGTAGATAGATTAATTGAATATATCAACCAAAAACTATCAGAATGATTAATAAATCAAATGCATATATTCAATTTTTATTAACATTCCATATCATCTTAATATTTAGTAGATAATCTTATAAGTATTGATATTTATTGAAATGTCTTTTATACTTCTATGTTTCTCTAATTTTAATTAATGAAAATATTCCTATTTGTAATATATAAATTTGAGATGTAAAAAAATTCAGTCAGGACGAAATTGGAGACTTTATCATATTAAAAAATAATTTTATTTTAAGGTAGAAGTAACAAATTATTATAATTATTATTATATAAGATATGTTGTTGCGATTTAGTGAATATTTAATTAATGTTCTGTTTTCAAATATGTAATTTATTTATTTATAGTGTAATTTAAACAATCTCAGAGATAAGATGAGTTTAGTTAATGCTTCAGAAAATATATTAAACATAAATTCACCTAATAATTCAAGAATCACCTTGGTTCATAAACGTCGTAAAATTTCTGCAGATTGGAAGAGTGCTTTCATGTTGCACAGTATACGAAATAAAGCAGAGAAAAGGGAAGTATTAGTGAAATGTATTAGCAGGATCAGATAATCAACTTAAGTAAAAATGGTTAGTAATAATAGGTAAAATAATTTCATTCATTGACAGAGAAGTAATTAAATGTGATAGATGATTTCGGATCAGGGCATTCAAAGGGGACAATTACAAAATAAATTAAAAGGCAAGAAACTCAATTTGAATCCATTTATTAATAATCAAAGTTTTAGATGGGGAAACTTAGGGGATTAGTACTTAGATATTTAGAGAAATATCACAAAAATTAGGAATGGTCAATAAAACCAAGTCATCCTTTCATTATAATTTGGAATATGTTTAAATTATTTTTTATGGTTCATATTTTCATTTTATTTCCATTGATTGATGCCTTTGGTGCGAAATTGAGTTAAGTAATTGTTAGATAAGAATAATTATTTTTAATGGAATGGATATTTCTAGTATTATACATATATTATGATATTTTAGCTATTTGATATTGTATTAAGATTTAATGTGCAGATTTATAAGAGTGGATAATTAATTAAGAAACACCAATATATAGCATTATAATATTTAAAAAGTGGATTCTTTTTAGATGCCTTGGGCATTGTTGGATTTTCATTGTTTCTATTTCAAGATATATTATATATCAAATACATCTATTTTTTTAAAATTTCTGAAATTAGAAAATTTATCAAATTTTTGAGAATTGAATTAGATCCATAAAATAAGTACAACAATCACATCAAATTGATTACCCTCTTTGTTACCATATTCCTATTAGCACATATAATAGTAACATAATTAATTTAAATATAGGCATGTCTATGGGTAGTAGCTGGTCATACTGAACCAAGTTGGTTAACTAGTAATAATTTATAAGATAATCAATGGTATGTCTAATATTTATGGGCATTTTATTTTGCAATCTTGACTATGACTACAGTAGGTTATGGCGATATTGTTCCAGTAAATGAAATTGAATTAATGGCTTGTATCATGATTGTATTGCTTTCCAGTGCAATTTTTGCCTATACATTAAATACTATTACAACAGTTTTAAAAGATATTGATCAAAATAAGAGTTAATTTAATCAAGAAGCAAGAATTATTTAAAATTATTTAGTAAAGAAAGGTTGTGATACAGATCTCTAAAGGAGAGTGTAATAATATTTGAAATCTCTATTGAAATGGAGTATGGGTGAATAAAAACAAAATGAAGATAGAGTATTCTCTAAATTAAGCGTATCTTTATAATAAGAAATCAATTTATAGGATAAAGGTCTCATGTTACTAAAACTACCATTTCTAGTTAACAATTTTAATATTGAGTGTATAAAAGAGTTAATGTAACACATTTAAGAAGTGTATTATTAACCTGGTGAATTAATAATTCCTGAAGATGGTGTTTATCTATTATATAAAGGATAAGCAGAAGTCTGTTGGGGATCTAAAATCAATCCTAAAAATATTTGTAATATATTTTAAGGTGATCATTATGGATTACTAAATTTATTTAATGTAGATCAATCTAAATATTTTCTCAAAAGCTCGGATTTCTCTATTTTCTATTTTATACCAACCTAGATATTTAAATAAGTCTTAAAGAATAATGATAAAGAAGTTTTCTGTATGATTAATGATTAAGTAATTTATGAAAATTATTCAAATCTCTATCTATTATGTCCACTTTGTAGAAGAGAAGGTCATCTCATTTGTTAAGATATTGTATATAAACCTAATAAAGCTATTGCTATTGCTAAGTCTAATAGATAAGTTGTTTAAGAAAGATAATTATATAAACGCTTCTGTGTAAAATAGTAGATTTTAAGAAACTTTAAAGATATGTAATTAGAAACCTGTCAATTCATCAATGATAGAAGGGAGATAATGAAATTTAAATGTAAATCCATACTCGATTCTGATGATCTAGAAGAAGAACCTGAAAGTTTTGAATTAGAATCCTCTCAATCTTGGTAATTTGATGAAGCCTAAATGGATGAATAAAAGATTCCTAAATATTCTGATGAAAATCAATTCAAACCTAAAATCACTTAATAAAAAAGAATTACTCCAAATAAACGACAAACCATTCTTGGATATCTAAAAAAGAAAACATAAAACTATACTTAAATCAACCTATCAAAACAAATTTAAGAAGTGGAAACACCCTAAACAAATCTTAATCAAAATGTTGATAATTGTACTTTAACCTCGAAAGAAAAAGTCTATAATCTTGATGTTATGAAATTTTTTACTAAATACTTCAAAAAATACAATTATCCAAATATTATCAAAGAACTAAATTAGAAGAGGATAATTATTAAGAAAAAACTTAAATAATCAGACAAGTTCTATTGAATTCATAATTTCTATAAAATTCGTTTATTTCCAATAAATATTATATAAATCAATTATATAAATTAAATTTTATGAAAATAACTTATATAAAAGATAATTTACTTATCAATAGAATTTATTTTTGGTTTTCAATAATGTTACAAACATTTTCATTTTTTTAAACAATTTGTTAAAACAACGTTCATTTTATAATTTTTGATAATAGTGTGTCTATATCATAAGAGATCAATAATAAAATCTAGACTTATGGTATAATCATTTAGTTCTATGATATTGCTACTAAGATTCTACTTTTTAAGAAGCACTTCAGTATAAAAAGAAATAGCATTCAAAATTCTACAATCCACTACTACAAATATTTATATATACAACTTTGTTTTCTAAAATTGAAAATAATATTAAATCCTTCTTTCTTCCAATTAATAGGTTTTAATAATGAATAATAATTTTTTAAATAAATAATAATATATTATATATTTAATGTTTGCATAATTATCATGCTAAGAGTCCTTTTCCTTCAGAATGCATCCAGCTAGGCATTGATGGTTTTACTTTCTTAGTTTTTGTTGCTGATTTCTTTTCAACTTATTGTGTAAGTTCAGATTTGAGTTGAGAAATCAAAGATGAATCAAATTTGCTCAAGTCTCTATTGTTATTGATAGCTTCAAGAGCATAGAATCTTTGGTAATCAAATTTTTCACTAAAGTATTGATTTAAACATTACCCTTCTTTAACAATTGATCCAGGATAGATGTCAATGAATTTATTTACGTTTATTTCAAATTGTCTTCTGCCTTCTTCAGTAGCTAAATAGATTAGTATAATGAATACGTACTTAATTATGCTTTGAATGGTTTAGGAATGTTTGCTAATTCTTCCTTGGAGTATTCAAGACCCTTGTACATGACTTCGTTATAAAAGTATCTATCCCAAGAGTCAACTCTGAGGAGACCGAAAAAGAGGAACCATTCAAGAGGTAATAATTTCTGTAGGATACTTCCTCTTGCGGTAGGTGTCATATCGCTCATGTAATTTTGATAGACATAATTGTCCCAATCATATATATTTTAAACGCTATCAGCTAATGTTCGCTCTCTTGCTTCTGCTTATAACCATTCTGGAGCAGTAGATCCTCTAACACTTCTTTCAACTTTTGAGAATCTTGCTCTTCTTTTATTGAAGAGAATCCAAGTGTATGGATGGAATCCTTCTCTTTGAATATGTTCAAATAGTGGATCTCTTCTTAATTCTCTATCTTAAAATAGAAGTAAATCTTCTAATGCTAATCCTCTATCCAAACCAATGTTTCTCATCCATCGGTATAAGAATCTTAGATGAAGAGATTATTGGATACCTTGCTAATAAGGGTTCAACCATTTTATAGATGAGACCTGTCCATCCTTATGTGAATAACTTCATTGATGAAAGTGTCATTGCAGGTGTTCGTGGTTCAGAGTACCATTTCCTGGGAGACCCAATAATTCTTTGTCTATTAAGGGCACGAATGTTGACTAATTGTTCATAGACGAGTTTTTCTAGTCGAACCATAGATGTAAATTAAATCTTTTTTTTTATATATATATTTTACTAATAAATGGACTAAGAAGCATTAATGCAAATCCTTCAAACTTTTATGAAAGATTAAGGTGAGATTAAAATTGGAAATTTTGTTATATAACAATAGGAACCTAAAAGAAATAATACAACAATGATATCATATAACAAGGCTGAACTTCCTTAATTCAGCAAAAGCTAATAAGACATAGATTACATAACAACTAAACCAAATGACTTTGTGAATGATTTGTTCTTTGATGAACCACTGCCAGATTTAGATTAATTCATTGAACAGGAAGTAGTATCAAATATTACTATCGATTCATAAACAAAGCCCAACAATGTTTAAAAATAGTTATTCTCTAAAACTTATTAGATGATAGACAAATTTAATCCAAACCTTAAAGAAGAATTCGAAAGTGCTTTAGAGTATGATTTTGAATAATTACTCAAACCAAAAACATCAGAATGTTCCTCTGACACTATGACTACCATTACAGATACTACATCCAGTGACCCTTTAAGGACATTCCTTATGTCTTTGATTCCAATAAAATCTTCCCTCTCTCCTACAAAATAAACTTAGATTGATTTTTTATTTTTGTACTCTCAACCTTTGTTACAAATCACCAATAATTCAACAAAGAAAGTGTTGTAAAAATTGGAAATAAATAAAGAGTTGAATTCAATAAAAGAAGTATTTATAGATGTCAAAGCAGAAATTAAATTTATGTCAACTCCAGCAAGAATGGATAGATTTGGAGAAGCACTAGATTTAAATCCAAAAGCATTACATTATGCAGGACATGGAATATATATGGAATCAAATTAACAATCATATCTATTATTTGAATAATTACATGGAGTAGCATAATTAGTTTCAGCAAATCAAATTTTATTATGTCTTTAAAAACTTAAATCTCCAATCTTATTTGTATTTGTAGCCAGTTGTCATTCCAAATTAATAGGAGAAGTCTTTCATTAAGCTGGTGCTGAACATGTTATATGTGTACATACAAAAGAATAAATAATGGATGAAGCATGTTGTGTCTTTGCAAGATCATTTTATCATGGTTTAATCAAAGGATAATAAACTGTATGTTAAGCTTTTCTAGCTGCCAAAAATTAAGTCAAAGTTGAAGGAAGATTCCCTTATGCAGAAGAAAATAAATTCCTTCTGCTTACAAAATCTACTCATCAATGTTTGACATGGTTATTAAGAGAAGGAGAGTTTAAAGATCTCACTCCTCAATAAAATTAAAACAATCTACCATCTCTTGTACCTAATTTTACTGGTAGATCTTAATATATGTAAGAAGTAATGGATAAAATCATTTAAAATTAACTTATTAATATTAAAGGAGTATTAGGTATTGGTAAAAGTGCTTTAATAAAAGAAATTAGTATATATATAGCTTAAAGAAATATATTCAAAAATGGAGTGGTTTACATATAACTAAATTAATGTGATAGTTTTGATAGTGTAGCCAGTAGATTTGCTTAAATCTTTATGCCCAATCTAACATTATAAAGTAATTATGAAATCAAATAATTGATGGTCACTTAAATCATATAAACAATTAAAAATTAAGAATTCCTACTTATCCTTGATAATTGTGATCTTATTATGCATTCCAATGACCATGATGTTTTTGTCGACTTTCTAGAATTACTCTTGGCCAATTGTAAATGTCATCTATGTATCACTAATAGAAGTGAAATTCTTTAATAAGGAAGAGTAATAAAAATTGAAGGATTACCTTTAGAAGAAAGTGCTCAATTACTTATTAATTCATCTTCTAGAGAAATAACAATTCCAGAAGTTGAAGAATTGTTAGGTTGTAATGATCTTCTGAATAAGTATACTTGGAATGATAAATTATTGATCTAGAAATTTTCAAATCATGCTTTATTTCAAATCTTAGATGGTCATCCATAAGGAATAATATTATCTTCAGGATTATTAGAGAATTATACTCTAAAAGAATTATATCAATAATTATCTTACAAATAATTGATGGATTTACCAATTTCAGGTAGAGTAACAGAAGAAGAAAGAAGATCACTTAGAGTATCATTAAATTTAGGATGGGCCAATTTAGTGGAAAGATATGAGAAAGCTGCAATATTTTTTGGTATGTTAGGATTATTACCCTGTGGAATTAATAATGATGAATTAAATGATGTTTGGGGTCCAGGTTGGGAAAAATTGGCTACTCAATTAATTAAGAGTTCCTTATTATTATCTACTAAGAAAAATACTAAAATCCATTATTGTTTATATAATTTTACTCTAAAATTTGCAGAGAGTAAATTAGATTCTAAATAGAAAAGAGTATATCATCATAATATTGTTAAATTATTATTAAAAAAGTCATAAACATATTATACACAAATAGGTACATAAGCTCATGATATTAATAATCAACCAAATGAAGATTTCTTAGCAATTGAATAAAATATAAAGAGTGCTATTTTTAGAGAATTTGAAATTATATCTAATGGTTAATTCGAAATTGAACCATTAAAATAAGAAAATAAGGATGAGGAAAATGATGATGAAACATTTAATCTGCCTTTGACAAAAGAAAATTTAGAAATGATGCAAAAGAAATATGAAAACAATAGTTAAAAATCTCATCTTAGTTCCAAAGTTGGTTTCACTGGTTCTGTTATATCTAGCTTTAAATATGATTAAATATCTGATGATTATATGACTAATGTTCCAAAACGAAAATCTTTTTCTATAGCAAAGGTTGGTGTTACAATTAGTGAAGAGGATGAATTATAATCTAATATAGACTATTCAGATACTGGTATGAGTATTAATTATGTTGAATCTAAATTGTTTAAGATCAATTCCAACAATGTTAAACCTGAACTCATTGATGATTCAAGCAATCCCTAAGAATGCTAAAATTAATAATTATTTTAATAATCATCAATACCTTAAGCTATTCAGAGTGATTAAACTCAAGTACAAAAAGTTTAAGATCCAAAATATATTAAATCCTCTCCTAATCCTAATTCATTAATTTAAAGAGTTACTTTTCTTGATTAATAAATTAAACCACCTATTATTACGTAGGATATGAAAAAACAAAAATTTGAAGAGGATGAAAAACAACATCAACCTTTATCTAAAAGATAAGTTATTCATAAGATGGGAGATAGAGCTAAATCAGGTAAAGCTAAAGAAGAATCTACATCATCTGCTTAATAACCAAATAAAAAAGATAAAATATAAAAACTTATCTTGTATTATTGTTAAATATTATTACTTCAGAGAAGATATAATGAATGTTTAAAATTTATTAATTGGGCATATTAATATTTTTATGGAGATTTATTATTTACAGCTAATATGATCAAAACAAAAGCATGTGTATATTATATGCTTAAAGAACCAAAAAAATCTTAATAAGCATTTAAATAAGCAAAGGAAATGTTTATTAAAAAGGGTTGTACTCTAGGTGTTGCATGTTGTGAAGCTGCAAGTGGTTATATTTCATTATAAGAACGTAGTTTATTATAAGCTAAAGTTAATTTTGAAAATGCACTTTAATTTTATGAATAATTAAATCATGATTTTGGTAAACATTTTTTAAATAGATGGCTTTTATTAGTTAAAAATAAGATTTCTAGTCTCAAAAATGATAGAGCCAAACATATTTAATAAGAAAAAATGTTAATTGAAAATCTTAAATAAGAATTCAAAAAAGGAATTAAAGTTGATAATCTCATTTAAAAAAAACACAAAGGAGGAGTCTTTATTTTAAGATGGCTAGGTGATACTTTATCTATATTTATTGAGATTGCTACAGTTGAAGATTCAAAATAAAAAGATATTATGAGTATTTTAAGAGTTGTAGAACAAAATCCTATAACAAATTATAAAAGAAATTCAAAAAAATCAGATGAAATAGAAATCAGACCTTCAACTGGTACTAATGCTAAACCAACTAGTTCAAGTAGTAGTACAGCTACTCTAAAGAGATTTAATAAAATATAAAAACCTCCAGTTAATAACAAATAATTAAATGAAATTGTAGAAAATGCATAATAAGAAGAAGATCCAACAAATACATCTTTATAATAATTATAGAAATAATAATAACAATAGTAATAACCATAAAAAACATTTGTAAAAAAGAATGTTTAATTATAAAGTATGCCTTGTCAAAAAAAAACAACCAAAAATTAATGATTCAATTTTAAAAAAAAAACTCAATTATTTGATATATGCATCATACCCTATTTAATTAATTCCCTCTCTGCTTTCACATATCCAAATAATGCTGATAATACTTATAAAGGTTCTACAGAAAATCTAAAATATTAAAAATATATTATATAATACCTCTATAAATATTTTTTATATTCTATTTCCTTAACAATTCTTTATAATTCTAAATCTTCAAATTTCTTAAACAAACCTTCTTTTATTTCAATATCTTTTTAGATTTATTAGTATTCTTTTATTAATTTCTCTTTATCTTCTGATATAAAAGATTATTCTAAGATAATACTGGCTTCAGTTTTGAACATTTTTTAAATTTTCTTCTATGCTTCAGTGTATATTATATCATTCAATGTTTGCTTACTTTAGAAAATCTATGTAAGTGTTCCTTATATACTCTACTTTTCTTCCCTATTCAAACCTTTAAGTAATAGATTAATTTCTCCACTAGATTTCATTCTCCTATCTCTTAAGGTCTTTCTTTTAATGTCTTCAGAATCAATTTAGGAAAAATGATTTTTAGATAATATGGATAATATTGAAGTATTTAAATTATCCTATGAAGTTTCTAATTTACCATGATAACTTCCAAAAAGATGATGAGCTCTTATAAATAAATCATTCAATTCAATCATTTTTTTGGCTTTTTAAATTAGAAATTCTCTTCCTTTAGAATCTAAATAAGAAGGGAAATTATCATCACTTAATTTTTCATTTGTATCCCAAACAGCTTTAACAATCCAACATAAACCTTATTTTCTACAATCGAGACCAATTTTAAGTAATTCCAATAGAAAACCTTAAATAGATTTTAATAATTCTTTATTATTTTTGTTTAATTTAGAATTTTCAGTTTCTAATTTTTCAATCTATTTAAAATTAAGTTTAATTTGTAATTTGTATTTCTTATAACTATCTTTCATAGTTTCTAATTAAGTCTCTATTTCATTTTGTTTTCCAACTGTGGCCATATAAAAATCTACATTGGAAGACTTTTAGGATTTTTATACTGATGAATTATTATTACTTCCAACTTTACCAAGTTCTTCTTTCAATTATTTTTATATATCTTCAATTGATCTTAATCTATTATATATTTCATGATTCTCCATTCTCAAAATTTCTAGATCATGATCATTTTTATCCACTACCTTTTTTTATTTCTCTAATTTTGCATTAATCTATTATAAGATAGAATTAGTCTATTTTTCATAAAATACAGCTCTTTCATTTGCATTTAAGAAATTTGTCAAATGCATCTTAACTCTTGTATGCAAACTATTCTTTAAACCCTCAACAGTATAATCAAATATCAATGTATCTGTTTATTTCTCTTCATGTGATTATTTTTATCTTGCCTATTCTATATTAATTAATTCTTATGAAGTTAAAGTAGATCCTTATTAAAGATATTTATCTAATTGTTTGACTAAACCCATATCTTAATGTAACAATTCTGCTTTCTTTTAATTTGATAATTTAGCCAATGAACCTTTGACTTTAGCCTAAAAAAGATTTTAATTTTCAGTTGATGGAGATTTATCATCTGTTGATTAAGATTACATCAATTTTGGGAATGCTGGTAAGATTGTTGTACCAGTTCTTCTATCTACAGCTCCTCTTCTAAATGAAGAGATTGATACTGTCTTTTAGAGTTAGGCTATTACCTATTCTATATTAAAACAAATTCTAAATACTTTCTTTCTCAATCTCTAATTACTTCTTCTCAAAATCTTATTACTTCTTTACTTTTACTTACTTCCACCATTAATCTAAATTTGCTACCATCAAATCATCACTTTCTGCCTTATATTATCTATTTCCCTTAAATTATTCTTCTTTATGAAGCACAGGTTTTACTTATTAAGTGTTCTCATCTTCATCTAATTTTTCATAACTAAAATTAATAAAGAGGTTACATTTCTTAAAGTAACAATTTACCACCAGGTTCATTCACTAACTTTCCTCTTAAATTAGACTCCAAATCTGAACGTTTTACTTTTTTATGTAACTTAATTGGTTTCTTTGTTAGATCCTTTGGATTAGTGGTTACTATTTCATTCTAAATATAAATCTACTTTACCATATCTGGTTGTATTATATCATAGAATTAGATGGAATTCATCTCATCATTTATAATTTTTTTTTTCATGTCATTTAACACTAATTATTCAATTTGATAATGATTTTGAGGTCTAACTTTATATTATAGAATCTCTGGAGCTGATTAAGAATTTTGCTTTTTAGACATTAAATATATTTATAATATTTCATTAATTTAATTTGAGTAAAACCCAATTCTTTTATCTATCTAATACTTTTTTTAGTATAATAACTAAATATTTTGTAGGTAACATCATTCTTTTATTTTGATGTTTATTTTATAATTTATTAAATCCCCATTTACAATCTAATTTCTTAAAAATCTTCTCTAAATCTTATAATCCATATGATAAAGACTTTAATCTCCTCTTCTACCTTAATGAGTGTAATAATAATATTTTAATGCTTTATTTCTATAACTTATTTTGAAATTAATACAATAACTCAAATATAATCGGAGATCTTTATGTCACAGATTGAATTTTCTATAATGAAAATTGAATTTACTTTTTGAATACCTTCTATAAACACTTTTGCAAATGCAAATATTTATAGACATTATTCAAACATTATCCATATTCATATAATTTTATATTTTTAATACTTATTAATCGATTAAAACCCTCTATCCTTTTAATTTAACATTTCATTATATTGAAGTATTGACTTAATTTATTGTTATAAATCTTCTTAATCTTAGAACCAAAATGATCAAAAAATATCAAAAGTTATGTTTGTTGTGACCAATATTTCATATAAACTTACATCAATAATTCCTCCTACTTCATCTTATTTATAAGTATCTTTCTTAATTATTCTCTCTTTGCATATTCCAATCTCTTATTAACTGATTTTAAGTTCTTTTAAAGTATATAAAATTTGATTTCTTAAAATGAAATAATCATCTTCTTCGTTCGAATGTTTTAAAGTATTATAAACAATAAAATTAGGGCATTAGTTGGTTAAATACTTTAACAATCAACAATGCTCTCCTATTTGATACTTGAATTGCCAAAAGAAATCTTGAAATCTTCTCCAACATCTGAATTTTCACTGAGACCAAAAGAACATGCTTCATCAAAAATATTTCTCTCACTCAACATTAATTCTTTAATTCTAATCAACTCTCTCAGATTTCTTATTATAGGTTTTTAAAGGGCTTCTAAAAGTAATTTTGCTGCATTCTCTTAAGAAATTATATTTGGGTTATAATTCTCTTTGTTCTTTCTAAGCATTTTGCTCTAGAGAAATTTATGGGAGAGATCCTTTATCTATCTATTTGCTTTGCTGAAATCAATAGTCCGAATTGTTTACAATTACATTTTTTTTATATTTAAATTATATAACGTTAAACTCAATCTCAATATTGAAATGATTTATCAAAATTTCCTATATTACTTTAATATAATTTAAAGAAGAACATACAGAAATCAATAGTCCAAATTTGATACATTCTCTATAATTTACTAATTTTCTAATAATAATTTTGTAAGTAAACTTTCTATAATTACAATTTATTTGCAAAATAAATACAGTTGCTAAGTAATTAATTAAATTGATAATGAAATTAATAATTTTAGGTTGTTTTGTAAATTAGGATAAAGTCTGTTTCCTATAATAAAATAAATAATGTATTTTTGAGTCAATTTTCTGCTATTCCAATTGATTTCAAAAAGCATTTATAATATTGCTTTAATTAAAGGATTAATATTTTATAAATACTTTACCTTATCATTTTGATTTGGAGGTAATTTAATTATCTTCGATTTTTAATTGAGTAACCATAAAATAATTAAATAAAATTCAAAGATTGGAGATAATTTATAACCTTAAATGAAACTAAACTTTATAATATCATATTTAATAGAATAATAAATAAATTGTAAATTGTAAATATATTTAGATATTATCTTAATATGAATAAAATTAATAAATCAACCCAACTGCACTTAATAACTCTTAGAAAATGGTGAAATTCTTATTTTATAATCAGTTTTTAAGATTTTACTTTGTAGACAAAGATTGGCTTTTACTTTTGAAATTAATAATCATTCACTTTTTATTTGTAATATTTATGAAATTAAGAAATATTTCCTATCACTTGAAATTGATTAATTTTTATTGTATATAAAGTAATTAGCTATTCAATTATTAATCAGTTTTAGTTAGTTTTATTTGAAATTGTAAATATTTCTCTAAAATTTTATTTTTTTTGTTTGACAAATTTCTCATAAAATAATGAAATTTTTATACAAGGAATACAAAAGAAAAGTTAGAGAAGTATTATTATTATTCACTCAAGTAGCAGTGAAAGTCAGTTTTTACTTCATTTTTATAATAACTAATAAATTCATTTTACATTCTTTAATAATTAAATGCATTTAAACAGTTTAATAATTAAATATACTTTAACTTTTTCCATTTTTTTAATTAAAAATATTAAAACAGATAGTCAAATAATACAAATAGTGAAATTAATAAAATTAATTTCACAAGAATTTTCAAAATAGTAAATTTTATTATTAAACTGTAAAAACAAAATTAAAAAAATCAATAAAATTATTTTGAGCTTCTTCTTCTTCGTTAAAACAAAAAGGTGAATAAAATAATTTCCCAAACTATAATAATATATAATTAGATGTTAAAAGTCTTATCTTCAATTTCATTCTATAAATCAATTTAAAATTCTAGATGAGATACTTAATTTTTGAAAGTCAAATTAAAGGATTTGATTTATTAATTATCAATTTTAATCTGATATGAATCGACCTAATAAAGCATAAAATCTGAATAATCATTGTTGGCTATAACTAGAAAATGAGATTCATTATATTTTTGGATAGAGGAGTGTTTAATTGTTAAGGTATATATCCTATCTACAAAATTTAATTCAGAAATATTATATACAGTAATCACCTATGATAGCATCTCAAAATCGAAATATGAAATAAGTATTATTGAATAATTTAACATGAATATGACTTGTTATTGAATTGTAACCTAGGAACATCTTAATATTATTGTTCTATCAATATTAATATTCTCTTTATTAAAATTTATATCAACTATTTATCTGATAGGTGATGATAAAGATATAAATAGCTTTGCATAATATTAATTATCATCTTATAGTTTTATACATATAATTTCAAATTGAAGTTCGGTGCCTACTTAATTAAAATATTAAGTATTTATGGGGAGATTTACTTTAAAATGCTCATATTTTTCACAATCAAAAATGATAAATGCAACCTCTCTACCTATAGTTATATTTTAATAAATAGCAATCAAATTTGAATTATTTATTTACTTTACTGAGCATAATTTGCAACTTTAAGTTGTTATCAAATGAAATTTACTATTTAAAACTTCATAAAAGTAAATAACATCTTTTAAGATAATTAAGTAATATTAGTTAATTATTTAAATATTTTATATTGAGTTGTCAAATTATTAGATCAATTTCAAATTTGCAATATTCTCTAAGGTCGTTTTTAAATATAATTCAATAATGAAGAGGTCGTTTTCTTCTTCATAACACAATATAAAATAAAGTTCAGAGCTAAATATCATAATATTCGGTTTAAAATTTAAATTTAATGTTTTAAAATCATTTGGAGTCCCAAATATGTTAGAAATAATTAATGACTCATTATTTTAATTAATACAAGTTAAATTATAAACCATTTAGCATTTTCCCCTATCAATATGATCAATCTTAACTAGTGGATATAATAAATCAAATGTATTTGTGGATATAGTTTCAATAGATCCAAAAACAAATTTTCTGGGATCAAATAAAATAAATTGTTAAAATGAATTATATTTGAATTTGAACACTTGAGTAATAAGAGGTATTAAATTTTGAAAATTATTGATTAGATTAATTTAAATATCATCAAATTAAAATAGAGATTCATTTAGTTTATTAATAAGTAGAATTGGTACTTTGAACTTTTTTATAGGCACAGTAAAATAATTTGTTCTACATTTTATCTTTATTTCTAAAATTGTTTATTTTTTCTGGATTCCCTAGTGAAAGAAAAAAATGTCATTCTGTGTTGTCAAAGTAAAAGTAAAATTGTCAACCTTGATAATATCAATTAATGAGTTCTTTTAATCATTTATGAGGGTATATATCAAAAGTACTGAATTATTTTACTAATCAAAAGCAGCAATCGCAAGATAAAATCCATTTACACTATGCTTCAAAGGGTATATGTGATTAAATGTTTCATCTAATATTTATTTCTAAGCTATTAATTATAAATTTTAATATTTGTATTTAATACCAACTATTTTATTACTTATGGTGGTTAACACCAAATATGAATTATCATTGTAATTATATTAATATAAAAAATGAATTGTCTGATATTAAAAATGAATAATATTTGTAAAAAATTCTCTTTTAAAAATGAAACTATGATTTAATTAATTTATCTCCAAAAAGTTGTTATATACAAACCTTTCTTAAATACATTAACCAATGGAATTTACTTTATAATCTTCTTATTCAATCAACTATTTCCCATCTAATGTCAAATAGCTAACACAAGATTGTAAAACAATTTAGTAGCCAGGACTTTTATATAAAATATTAATAATTTCATCTCTAAATTCATAGGTATTTTCCAAATGTTTAGTCTTACTGAAAAATGTTATTCTTAAAATTTTCTTCTTTTTGTTATTTAAAAGAAATAAATCGTTTTGAAATCTATAGGTATTTTCTTCTCTAACTTCTTCAAAATGTTGCAATTCAAAACTTGTATTTTAATTACATTTAATTAACAGTATTTATAAATTTTTGAGTTAAACAACTTTTTCAATTTGGTTCAAATAAAACATATTAATTTCCCATAACAGATCGAGCTTTTTTCTATTTAAACAATCATATATAATATCTTATGATTATTCTTCACATTAAATATCCTCATTTCTTATAAATTATATTTTGGATATTGAAAAGAATTCTATAACTTCATTAGATTTTAAATTAACTTCAAATTCTTCTTCTACAATGGATTTGTTAATAGATAAATAGTTGAATAAATTTGCTCTTTTATGTTATTAAAATTCTGTAAATCTTAATTAAACTGAAAGAAATTAAGTTTCTTTAAATATATTACTTGAAGCCAAATATATATCTGTTTAATTTGAATAATCATTACAATTCAAAAATGAAGAATATCCATTTCTTTTAAGGAAAATAATTTGATTATTATATTTTCCTATAAAAAATGGATAAAATGATTGAGGTTGAATTGATTCTAATTTAATATGGAGTAAAAATGTCATATCTAATCTAACAATGCATTCAAGGTGTGATTCATTCAATAAGACTATTGAATCAAATAAAATCAGAATTTATTTAGGTTTAAATTGTTTAGTAATTATTATCAAAGGTTTATATGGTTAACTTATTCTTTAAATATCATTTTTCTATTCATTTATTTTTTATTCCAAAACAATGATATATTTATCAGATTTATTTTCAAAATCTAATATTTTATATTCCTTATTTTAATAAATGATTAAGAGACTATATTAGAAAAATTCATAAATATAATGATCAAATTGAAAATAGAAAGTTTGATCAATAGTAATTTTCCTTAATACATATTGAAATTCATAATTATCTGACTCGATTTTTTGATTTTCTATAAAATCTTATGCATTTATAAATAATTGAAAATCTTGAGTTTCATCTTAATAAAACTCAATCAAATATGTTTTCCAATTCAAACAATTCAAATAAATAACTAAGAATTAAGATTAATGCACATTTTCATTAGAAAGTACATCAAATTTGCATTCTGACTATTTTAAAATATCAAATGATTATTGTATTTCAATAGTTTATTCATAAATTTTAAATATGTTAATTTAATAGTTCTCAATTTATTCACAAACCAAAATGAATTTTTAATGTTTCTGATAATAGGCATGAATGATTTTATCACAATTTTCAATTTGAAAATTAATTGAATAATTTAATTCCATTTAAGTATAATATTCTTTTGAATCAATAATAATTAACTTGAGATCATTCATTTACAATAAATATTCCTTTTCTCTTTGATAAATTTAAATTAATCTTGTTACCTAAATGTTTGAATAAATTAATATTTTATCATCCTTAAATAATTCTTCATCAATAGAAGTAATTTATTCTAAGAATTATGGATTTTCTTTAAATACATATTCATCACTCCCATTATTTTTATAAATTATAGGAAAGAATTCACTTGAAAAATCTTTGATTTCATCTTTTTTGCAATAAGTGTATTATTTAATACAGTTTATTTCACGTAACATTAATAGAGAAAGAAAATATGGAGTAAAAAATATGAGTCTAATAAATTTCATATTTTTATTTTATTTTAATATCAATATGAATGTATTATATTTATCAACTATTATAATAATTTGGTAAATACTAATATATTCACTAAAATTTATAGATATGAAATAACGAAAATATTTATATAATATATGATCAAATGTTTTTATTTGAAAATATTATATAAGATACAAAACATTTACTATTTCATTCTATTTATTAATAATGGACTGATTTATTCAAATTCACTTATATTTTATTACTCATATGTTTCTGGGAATTTTCCAAAATAGAAGTACAAAGATAAAAAACCTTAAAGATATTAGAATAACGAATTCAGTTTTCCTTAGTTTTAATAACTAATCTTCCTCCCTTATTAGCCTCTTCTTTGACTAATCAAGATGCTCTTAAGTAATAATAAACAAAGTATTATATTCTTGGCAATATGATATTTAATTTATTGAAAATTTTACTATTACATAAAATATTCTCTTCTCATCCTTATTATAAATTCTATAATAAAAAAAGATAGGAATGAAGATTAAGTATTTGAATTCAATTTAAAATATTAATTCTGATAATCACTTTGATGCAATTTAATAAATAATTATTACTTTATGTAAGAAAGTTTTTCTAAAACAAAATATATAAATGAGTTTATACTAAATAATCTTATACTATACTAGTTGTAACAAAGATAACATTAATTTTAGAATCAAATAGTATTAATAAAAATGAAATGATAAATTATTTAACAATAATTTTAAATTTCTCAATAAAAAACTCAAGCACAAGTAGTTGTCCAAGTCTTATAAGCCAAGATACATTATGCTCTTTTTTTGTCACCTTATGTTGTATCATAAGTGGCCTTTGCAATAAAATAATTTTGACCTTTACCATCTGATGGAACAGGAGTGGGTGAAAAAGTACCAACAAGTGTACATGTTCTTGAAGCAGAAACACAGGTAAAAGTTGCTCCTGTATCTGTGATAGTTAATAAATCATCACTGATTTTAAATAATTTAACATCTGCTTAGGTTATTGTTAATGTAGTATCTGACCAATAATAAACTAATTTAATTGAAGCAAAAGAATTATCATAGTTATCTTCAGTAGCTACATATGCAACGCTATTTCCAAGGAATGGACGAATACAAAAAATATCAGTATAAGCCTAAATAATTCCAAATTACTCTGCTGCATATGAATACACCATCACATATCCATGACTTGTATAAGTGTAGGCACTCCAATCAATCGTCAAAGTGTGTAATTAACCTGATATTTTAAGGGAGTTTCTAAAATAAGGAATGATGGCAAAATTGACAAAATAATAGTTGGTTTGATAATAATTTGGTTGAAATGTCGTCATTCTAGTTAATGCAACAAGAGCTACACTTCGAATTTTAGGCAGGATGGCATTTCTAAGAGCAACAAGAGATTTATGCATGACAGTCCAATCTCTGAGTAGTTATAGGGCCTGGTAGACTGTTCTCTCTAAGTAGAAGGGATGAGATCTTGATTATGCAAGTAAAACATCTCGAGTAGCTGGTTCTAAGTATTTATCTAAAATAGCAATTAGTTTGGTTTGAAAATTGGCCTCAGTTGTTTCCTACCATACAAGCCAAGGGTTGATGGTATACAATTTAAACATGTCTTTGACACTTGTAGCAACAACCAAAGATGCCATAGGAATAGGAGTGGCATCATTAGTTGAATCAACGTGTCCATCGAAATTCATTGTGAATCTTACAAAGGCATAATTCAACTTTCCTAAATTCTTATCGCAACAAACATTATCATATTATAGACTAAATGTCTCTAAAGAATCACATAATGTGTTTGCACCACCAGTAGTTAATGATCCTCCTGTTCTACAGGCAGCTACTTCATCAATAAGATAGCAAGGTAAAGTTTAACATGTAGTGCTAGAAATAATATATAAATATCTCAATTTACCCATCCCAATAACACCAGCCTTTACCATTAAGTGCATCTGTTCCACAAGTTGCAGATGTTACTAATGATGCACAGGGACTTTCTCCAACATATGTTTGAGTATATGTAGTTATGAAGAAGATGAAAATTATAGAGATCATAATTTTATTAATTCATTTCTATATATAAAAAATAAATTAAGAATCTGTTAAAGGTGATGGAAGGGTAAATTTACAAATTCTCTCTACATCATCACATAAAGTTGATGTTAACGAGGAGGAGAATGTATGAGGAACTTAAGTTTTATCTGGAATAAATTTTAATTGCCTTGAAACATTTATCAGTGTCCCTGTAGTTTGAGTGTATACTATTTCCATATCCTCAATATTAACAAAAGGTGTTCCATCTTCAGCAATAACATTCACATAAATTACATCCGTTAAGGCATCAATAATGCCAAAGAATTATGGAGTATAAGATATTATCTATATAAAACCATTTCTTTGATATTTGACCCAAGTCAATGATGTAGTGTGATCTTATCCTTCAATAGAAATATATAATCTAGAGAATGTAGTTTAAGCAAAATTTAAAAAGTAATAGTTTGTTTGATAATGTTTACTATAAATTGCCATTTTCTTCTAATACACTTATGCTACATTCCAGAACTTGGTTAATGTATTTTATTTTTCACTTGAACTTAAAGTATTGGTATCATCTCTTAAGTTTTATAATGTTTAGAATAAGCATTTTTCCAAATAAAAGGGATGTACTGTTACATTAAGAAAGGCAGTCTCATATTCTTTATATAAATCCAATATATCTTATAATTCTGAATTTTGAGCTACTTATATATTCACAGTTAGAATTTGATATAGAAAATTCATTTATGGTTTGGCAACCTTTAATTAAGCAACAGTCAATCCAGAAATTGAGTATGTTGCATATCCATTTGTTACAATGGGGTATCTAACAAAATTATAATCTACAATAGCACTTATTCCACACACATTCTTATATTCAATGCTTACTAAATCCAAAGGCACACATAAATTCTCATATTTCCCATTCACTCTACAAGCTCCTATCTCATCAATCCTATAACAATCTTTAGTCTAAGTGTAAAGTCCACACTAAGACCCATTCCATTTACAATACCCAGAGTTCACACACTCATTTTATGAACTATAAACGCTACATTCTTCTGTTCCAGGTGTGGTGACACTGTAAACATAGCCTACTAAAAGCAAAATTAATATCATAAAAGAAATTATATATTTATGATTAGGGTTATGACTATAAAAATTATCAATTGTCCATAATCATAGAGATTATTATGATTGGTATCAATTTGAACTTAATTCTCAACTTATCCTTAAATTACAGTCACTTGACAATCTCTATTATAAATTATTAGATTATTGCTATAAATAGATACATTTTATAATTAAAACTTAATCATTTTTTTATAAAAATCATCAGAAAACTATATAAAAAGGACTTATAATACTATGAAATGAGGATCTTAAACTTAAGTGAAAGAATAAATATGGAAATATTTGTGAAAGAAAATATACATATATATATGATTCCATTAATCAAACAGTATTGGATATTCCATAATCACATACTTATAACTAGATGATTCTGTTTGATTATACTAATCTTAGGATAAATTTATTTGTAATTGTTTTCAATTATTCAAACCTTTTGGATAAGCGATAAGAATATTAATTATAGTAAACTCAATTATATAAGATTATGATTGTTTTTGTTTTCTCATTATGAATATCCAATAATTACAATATAGTTATGAGTTTCTATCAAAAATTAAATTGTATATGTAGATATTATGATGAGATTTTATATAAAATAAAATATACCAAGATTTTAGTGAGTATTCAAATAATATATAAAAAGTCTATCTCAAATCTATTATATCCTAAAAAATTAATGTAAAATTATTGCATAACTTTAATAATAATGATATTTTTATATCCAATATTTGATTACTTTCATTACTTCATAAACAAATCAATCAAAAAAGTATATAAATAATAAAATAATTGAAGTAATCAACATAAAACAAATAAATTCATTCAACTACTTTTTAATATTAATCTTTTGGTTAGTTGTTTTACCTAATTATGTTTAGATTAAATCTTTTTTTGGTAGTAGAATTAGTAATTTGTGATCCAGCTTAAGTTTACTAAGATTGCAATCTAGGAGACCAAAATTAAGAATGCTAAGGAATTTTTTCAGGAGATTTCATTTATGATAAGAGAATACTTCTACCAATATCTTAAAGTGCCAATTCTGAAGCAGATACTCCTCTCTTTCTATCTTCAGTTTGATTCTTTGGTCTAGTAATACTAATAGTCATTCTTGCCTCTCTATCGTGTCTAAAATAAATCAAAATAATTCTATACACTGTAGATTAAACATCAATATCAAGATTGTTATAAATTTATTAAACATTTCCAATAGAAAATTATCTTTATTTTTAAAATGGTTTTCTCCGTTCAGATTATCTAACTTATTCTATGAATCCATTTATAGTTTATCTTTGATTTAAAGATGATTATTATGAATTGGTAGGATTATTGTCTGTTGGAATAGTCTCTCTTTAATATTTATCTAATTAAGCTCTGCATTTTTAGCATCCCTTTATATAACCTAATCTATATTATTCTTGAGCCTTTTTTAAATTTTTCTCCACTTAAACACCTTTTTCATATACTTTTCCTCTCATATAATATGTAATAGTCCAATCCTTATTATTTTCTTCTATTTAATCAAGCAAGGAAAAATAATCATCAATAGCCACTTCATTTTTCCTTAATGCTTAAAATCTTAAACTAAGTAGTTTCTAAGCACACTTTAGATCACCTTTCATACATCCTTATTCAAAAATCAAATCAGCCATAACTTAATTCTATTCTATTTCATCTTATAATCCCTAATAAAGTAATTATCCTAAATCATAAAATGCAGGTAAATAATCTTGATTTTTAGCTTGATTCAATAGTGGTTAGATTAATTAACTTCGATTCTAGACATCTATAAATAAAATACTTTATAAAGTGGTTATTTACACATTGTTTGATAAAGAAGAGCCAATTTATGCATGGCT
The DNA here is from genome assembly GCA_000733385.1 of Paramecium biaurelia. Lineage (NCBI taxonomy): Eukaryota > Ciliophora > Oligohymenophorea > Peniculida > Parameciidae > Paramecium > Paramecium biaurelia. The sequence goes on from JPFL01000061.1 coordinate 196,189, forward strand.
TATGTAGAATTCTTGTTTTTAGCTTATTTGTAATAAAATTCAGCATTTGAATAATCTTTCTCTAAGGTATCTAATATATAATAATTGAATTTCTACAATCTTATAATTAAAGTCCATTGCTGTAAAGATCTCCTAAATAAATCATGGATTCTTAATGTTCTAATTCTGCAGCTCTTTTTAATAATGTCAATGCAAAAGTGCAATCATAATTTCGGTTATAAGTTTCACTAGAATTTTTACTGACTATAGTATTAATATCATCTTTATCAGAGAATTTATCATATACTTTTCCTTCCTTAAAAATAAAACATAATAAGTACCAAAACCAATTTAGAAGTATGATATAAACTAAATGTATTTCTTTAATCTGCACTTTTTTTAAAGTAACTAAAAGCCTAGATTAATTAATATTAATATGAATTTACTTAATCATAATCTTTTGGTCCTGTAATACCTTCTAAACAAATTTATCCCATAATTGCTTAGGCTATTGCATTATTTTCTTCTGCTAATTTAGTGTACAATTAAAGAGCTGTTATTTAGTCTTTCTCTCTGCCAAGTCCTGCAAATAATTCATGAGCATTTCTTAATCTATGATCTATTTGAGGTTAGACTTTTGGATGTTAAATTGATTTAACTTATTATATTTGTTAGAGTTTCTGTGAGGTCTATTTAAAATCAAACCTCTATATTAAGGTATCTAACCATTAATCTAAATATTAAGATATTTCAGAAGATATAGTCTCCTTATTTATTATAATGGTTCTATTTTCTAGACTATGTAATTGTTCCCAAAAGTAACTTAATTAATCCAATTATCTAATATATTTATCATATTATTTGAAAGAAGCATCTTTACCACATAATTGTACTTTATCAACTTATTAACAAGATTCAAAAGCTTCTTAAATAGTACGGATGGTATCTCTTGCCAAATAATGTAATTGTTAATTGATTTTAATGGCAACTTTGTATTATTGAGTACTGTAACTCTTAAGTATCTGTGACATTTTAGTGAAAACCTATTATGAAAATACTTTTCTAGGTTGATCAATATTTGAACTCATCTAGACTTATGACATCATATCAGCTAAAATTAATTAATCTATTCTACATATCTATTAATGGGCAATGACATATTTGAATCCATCATAGAATTGTTAATCTCCCTCAATTGCCTACTATTAATACAAAAATATATACTTAATTTGTATTCGACATCAACAATTGAACTTACTCTATTATCTTTTGTAATAATTTGTCTTTATGTAGAAGCATTTTCTCATCTCCAATATCTGTAGATATACGAGAAGAATGAGTATATTGTTATTAATTCATATTTTAACTTTTATTTTTATAATACTCTATATGTTTTGATTTTTTTGTAAATACTTACAATTCTATCCATTTTCATATAATAAAACAATCTACCAAACCTCATCTAACTTTACTTCAATACTTACTTAAATTAGGTAAGTAATTATTCCATTATCTAAATAATATAATGATAATCTATTTATTCAATCATAATATTTTCATGAATATATACTATTTCATTAAAAGTATTCAAATTATGTTAAATATTCTAATCTTATTATATCCTCTATTTTGCAATTTATTTTACTTTTATAGTGCATTAACTTCTTTAATAATGTGATATTTAGTTATTGACAATGACAGAACTGAATGGGAAGTTCTGTTAAATATCTAATATTTTTAAAAGAGATTTTGTTTTTGGTTTTTTGAAGACAGGAATAATTTTTGTCTCATAATTCTTTTAAAGTTAAATAGGGTTCTATTAATCAAACGAGATTCTCATTGATTAAGATTGGAATTTTTATGTGTTTCACTTGATCTAATAAATTAATGTAAATTGATCTACATAGTCATTTTATAACAGAGATATTATCTTAAATTCTTTGAAGGATATCTTAAAAAGTCGAATTTGGTTAGACTCACAATTATTTTTTATTTGATTTTCCAATAACAAAACGCATTTGGAATAATTATATTTAATATATATATTAGTCAACACAAAACTTATATTTAGATTTAAAAATCTTCTGTTTAAATATTGAAAATTACCCTGCAACATTTATGTATTAAGATGATCTCTTGTTAACTAAAATTACAAAACATTCAATCAGGAAATTCAATTAATATTTATAATGATATAAATACATTTATTAATAATAATTCAATAGTCTGTTTAAGATTAATAATTAGAGGATTTTTAAGATATTTTAAGAATTCCTAGCCAAAAATTAAGTTAAATGATGTTCTGAGAAAAAATAAAGGTTAATTCATGTATTTTTAAACTCATTACAGAATATTAACAACATTTACAAAGAATTTAATTTAAATATAAAGATCTAGAAAAAAGTTATAACCCTATAAAACTAACATAAATAAGTAAGCATAAATTAAGAAAATTTAATAACAATCAAATAATATGTTTTAACAAAACAAATTCATTGCTTAAAACTGATTATTTCAACTGTTTTTGCAGTTCAAAAGGATATAAAAACGATTTGGCTGAAATAGATTGCTGATAACTTTCGGAAACACTATTCTCTCAACTGTTCTTGGCTTGATTAGTTGATGATTAAAATAAACATGATATTGTTATTAGAGTTGATAGAGCTGTTTGCACTCGTATTATTACAGATTTAGAAAACTCTATTACTTATCCTACAGCTTAAGTAGCTGGCAATGCTTAAATGAGATAAGATAATACAAAGGCATTGGCTCATGCTGATAATAATATTAGATAAACAATCAAGGTAATAATATATTATAATAAAAGGACATTGAAAGTATTGAAAGAATTGGGTTAAAAAGAATGGAGAACATGATGATGCAATTGCAGCTGTTGATGAAGCTACCAAATTAGAATAACATCTTTCTTTGGGTACCACATTGCTGAACATAAATGATGTGATCTCCAAGAAATAATGTTTAATCTTCTGAGAGAACAAGATAACAAGAAATTGTAGAAAGAATACTAGAACATTTGACTGAAAAATTAACAGATAGTTCTCAATATCTTGTTGCCAGATTGTGAGATTAAACATAAATATTAAATATTATAATGGGACAACAATAATCTTAAGAATAAAGACCATTAAATGTATTAATCAAAGATGTTGCTACATTTAATCTTTTGGCTAAGTATTCTAATGTTATATTTTAAGATCTCCAACAATTAAGTAATGCTTAGGGAAATCATTATTAACAGAAGTGACAAAAAAGAAATAAGATTTATTTGATTCTCTTCCATTTTTTAAAAAGTAAGATGAATTATGTATTGGAATATTTGTGGGCAAGGAATATTTTTAAATTACTTAGCAGAAATTTTACTATTGCAAACAATTACTGGAGGATTTGTAATCAATATTAATGTTTGATTTTTAAAAAGAAGAGGGAACTTGTTAAATATGTTTTGCAAAAAAGATTGACAAATTACTACCTTGTGGACATAGTTATTGTTAAGATTGTATAGATGGATGGTTTACAGTCAAAGAATAAGATTCCTGTCCAATGTGTAGATCTCAATTAACCAAATAAAAAATGAAAAATGAATCCTACATAGTACCTAATGAAACTGAACTAATAGATTCCTTTAAAGAATAACTCTTTATGTTATTTATCAAATAGAAATGAATTAATTAATAATTTTTTTTAATTTTATTATGGATTTTGAGCATTCAGACTAATTTACATAGAGAGTAGAATAAATAATTAGAAATGTAATATATGCATTCTGAATATATGTAGTTCTTACATATTCCAGAAGAAGGCAATCCTAATTGGAAAGAGATTACCTAAAAATTAGATCAATTCTAAAGTTAATTAATTGAAGTATAATTGTATGAATAAATTAACTATTAAAAGGAGCATTCTCTAATATCTAAAATCTAGTTTTGAATAAATCCGAGAGCAATTATAATGTGATTTAGGAGGGACTTAAATTTAAAGTCAATAAATGAGTTTATTAAATCAATAAAATCATCCTTTGAAGGCTGAGGATGTAAAAGTGAATGAAAAAATAAATTAAATTGGTTTAAATGTTTATGAAATTGAAAAAAATTTAGAAATAAAAATTGATTTACTTAATAATAAAGTAGAAAACATTAGGATAAATAGAGATGAATTGTAAGAGTAGATTAAATCATTTGATGGTACAATTATTACATTTATTATTGTAGCGCGTATGGATTCTTAATGGTAAGGTTTAGCTAATGTTTCTGATTAATTTTGGTAATTCAAGAAGCAATTTGAACATTTTGGAACTTAACAGCAGAAAAAAAAATTCTCTTTATTTACATGAGGATTTATTTATTTATATTATTAATAATGTACTATATTGATTAAATTTGTTTGCTCATTAACCGATTAAGGCAGATGCAGTCTTTGATACACTATATGTTTAGAAATTTATGTTTACTATTTCCAATTTGATGGTAATTTTTGGGTTCTTCTATAATATCTGCTAAGTCTGTGGATTCTGCTTTCAACCAAAATCAATCTGAATTTGCTTGTGATATCTCCTCTATTCTTTTCTAAATGCTTTCTAATTTAGACAGCCTTTTTGATTAAAGCATATAAGTCTTCAGGAATTTTTGGTGCACAACCTTAATTAAAGGTTATAGTTACCTCTCTTTTTTAAGATTCTCAAGATCTTTTGACCAGTTAAGAATCTAGTTTATGGAATTCCTTATTGATCTCTCAAATAAACACCAATTTATGATCCATTAAGACCTGAATTTACATTATTTTTGTACCCTTCTTTGCCAAATTTACAATCTAATCAACGATGGACTTTGATGAGAGTGTCAACCACTTTGGTGCTTTTCTTTTGTATGGAAGGGCTGATCCAGAGATACCCTTTCCTTTTCCCTTTGCTTGCATACGTCCCATAATTTATTTAAAGATTTAATTTTATTTTAAATTTTATCCATTAAATGATTAAAATCACTCATGCTTGTAGAATACCTTGGGCTTCTCAATCGAATTACTTTTTAAATTAATAATTTCTTACATTCCGTGATGCCATAATGAAGGTTCAAAATTGTTATCATCATCAATAAAGAAGAATTTCTTATCCAACTCAGGTACATCAAATTTATTTTCCCAAATTGGTGCACCATCTAATAATTTGCTGACATCTGATTTTATGCTTCTTTGATAAAAAGATCCTGCTGCAATTCTTTAATTATATCACTCTCAATACCTTGATCCAAAGAACGTTGCCCCTACTATTGCAGCCTTGAAATAAATAGCTAATTTCTTAGCAACAGGAATCCTGTTAACTGCTTCCAAACTCAAATAGGTGGAAATCAATGTTGCTTTATTTTGGAAACTTCCCACTCCATTTACAACATCCTACACCTTCTGATGGGTTTCATTTGGCACCAATGAAGTATGAGTCCACCAAGTCTTATTCTAAGAAGAAAGACTAATATACATTTTTTATTTAATATTAATATTGTATTATAAAGGTGTTTGTGTAAATTACTTAGTTAAGTGTATATCTATATATTAGAATGAATATAGATACAATAATATGTAATAATCATTTAAAAAGAAAGATGTAGTTTTAAATTAAAAATATTTTCAAAAATTATCTTTCATAATTAAGTCTCAAAATAAAAAAGATATTAATTAAAATAACTTTGATCTCATTTATATACAGTATGGTGATATTACATAGTCAATTCTTGCTTCTAGATTAAAAATTGCTTTTAGATGTATTGTTTTAAGATTTAATGAATGAATTATTATAAGAAAGCATAACAGGGACAAATAGATTTTAGAGATCGGGAATAAAATTATGTAAGGAAGTAGATTACATTCTCTATGTAAATGTAAGTCATATAGTTAGACAGTAGTGAATTTATATCGCATACAATAAGTAATTAAGGATGCATAAATCATAAAATAAAGTTAATTAATCTATTAGATAAACTTATGTATAATAGAATTTATCATATTTAAAATTAGATCAAATTCTTTATTTAGATGAGATTGCATTTTTTTCAGTATAATTTATGATCTATGCTATTCAGATAAAAAGATAATATATTTTTTCTGATACATGGATAAAACATTTTTATCAGAAATGGCAAAATTATTTTATAGAAGATGCTATATAATTATTAGAGTTTATTAATATATTTACAAGTACATGGGATACATATTTAGATTTAATTGAAATTTGTTAAGGATATAACAAGTACAAATTGATCTATATTTTGTTGTTTAGAGAGAAGCATGACTTTGTCTTCCACAACAAAAATAGATTAGGTCTGATGATGATTCAAAGTGTGATTAAGATAGTGATGAAGATTAGAAGGAATAATGATAATAGCAATAGTGATTTAATGAATATTAATAAAAACGGTATTTGTAGTAATAATAAAATAAATAATGAAGAGTGTAACAGGAGTGCTAGTGATTTTACTATTAAGTCAAAGTGTTTTGTGTAGTCCAAAGAAGATCAATACAGATTTTTTGAATTTGCTTAGTTCTAAGACAAATGTGATGAGTTCCTAGGATGCCATATAATCTGTTTTAACACTCTTAGAAGATTTACAAGGTGCCAATGTCGAAGCGTAAGACAAGGCTGATCTCACATTCTAGAGATTTGAGAATGCTATCTTATCTGATATTAATGAATTCTCAGGAATTGTGAATGTTAATTCAAAGAGTGCTGCAGCTGCCTCATAAGACCTTGAAGCTGTTGAGTAATTCTTTATCTTACTTAATTAAGTTTGAAAATTCAACAAACAACAGATTACTTGAATTGGAATAATAAGAGATACAAGGCAAATGAACTCAAATTAGAGAATTTGGCTGAGTAACCATATATTCATTACACTATAGGTAACGTTGTGAAGCTAATGCATTATTCATTGACACCCTTAGAGAGTATAAAAATGCACTTTCAGTACTGGATTGGGTAAGAAGTGATGCCCAAAGTAAATAAACTAATTTGGTTGAAAAAAGTCATGTTGGAGATTATGCTGAGAAATTAAGCAAGTATGCCAATCTCTTTGAAGAATAAGCTGTCTAAGACTTTGTGAAATTAGGAGATGATGAAAATTAATTCTCATAAACAAGTATTATATGATTAATTTATTTAATAGGATAGAGAGGTAATGGTGAATAATTAGTATAATTGATGACAAAAGATGTTGTAGGAGTTATTTAATAATTAATTGAAAAATTAAGAGATACTATCAAAGGATTGGAGGAATAAGAAATCCAATCTGCCAATGATTTTGCTGATTTCAAGACAAATCTCTTAGCTGAATAGGAATCTTTGAAATAAGAATATGATGCTAAGGCCAAGTTTTTGAATTCCTTATAAAATGACAAAGAATTAGCTTCTGATATTTTAACAAAAAAGAAGGAGTTATAAGATTAAAGCATGAGAATTCTTAGTTTGACTTAAGGTATTACATATATCTACAGGTTATTTTAGAGGAATATAATTACAAGAAGAAGTTGTATAATGTAGAGAAGACAAAAAGACATGAAGAGAATCAATTATTAGAAGAGTCTTTGTTAATTTACAGAGAGAAGATTGCAACTGTCAATGAGTATCTCAAGAAAAGAGTAAATGAATATGTTGGTGATTCTTTGATTGAAGAACATTCAGTTACCAAATAGTAATCAGTTTCAGCAAGAAAAGGATAATGACACAATATTCATAACATAAAATTAATATTAACTAATCATAATTAAATATATATATATATAGATTTCATTTTTTGTCTGGTGATTATTAAAACCTTCTTTATGAATTTTTTTGAGTTTATTAATGTTATAATTTTGAGAGTTCAGCATCATATTAATACCCATCAAATAGTGCTATATATATATATTATCTAATAAGTACCTTAGACAGTATCTCGACGCAACATCACTTGATTTTCAAGTTGTTATTCTTCATTTAATTGTGTCTCTTCTGATATCTAATTTTGGAAATCAAAATTGTTATCCACAGGCTACATTAGATAAATAATTTTACTCCTGGAGTGTAAAGAGCTGTTAATTTCTTTTTTAAGAGATCATCCCATGGAAATCCTTTAAGCCAAGGATGGTGAAGAATTTCTTCAATACCATTAGCTCCCAATCTTCTCTCAGGTTTACGTTAAATTAACTGTATATAATTGATATATATACTGTATTAACAAAATCCATGGCACTTTCATTCCAATAATTAGGCATTTCTTCTCTTCTTACTTAGACTTATTTAGCTAAGATCTATTCACGTATGTCTTATCTGGTTCTACCATTATATGGTCTACGTCCAAGCATTAATTCATATGTAATGACTCCTAATGCATAATAATCTGCAACAATAGAATGATCCATTCTACACATGACTTCTGGTGCCATATATCCTGGAGTACCAGATGTATCTCCAGCATTATTCCCTTTGTTTATACGTGCAATTCCGAGATCAGTCAATCTCATATATCCATCTTCCTCAAGAACTAGATTTTCTGGTTTTAGATCTCTATGTATGATACCATGTTGATGTAAATATGTAAGCGAGAGAAGTATACAAGCAACAAAGAATTCTAATAAAATTAAATAAACAATATGTACTTGTTTAAGCTTCACTGAATCTTCTCATCTTACCTAGATGAAAACGTAGATCACCTCCTGTTAAGAGATCTATGATAAGATAAAGATTTTCTCTGTCTTAGAATGCATATGACATATTAACAAGGAAAGGATGATGTAGATGTTCTAACAAATATTTCTCATTTAGTACAGAATTTACACTACGTTTTTAAATGATCTTAGCCTTAGCCATTTCTTTTAGAGCATACATTTTTTTATTTTTTTTCATTTCTACTTTCCATACTCTACCAAAACCTCCTTTTCCAATTACATATAAAAATTTAAAATGTTAACGTCCTATTATCTCTGGAGGTAGATTCTCTATCTATTATGCTACCAATTAAGTTTTATCATTCAATTCTGATTTACGACTATGAGATTATTTATCCTTCTTTGGAGAATTTGGAGCTGATTCAGATATAGAGTTCAATATCTATTCAGATCGAGATTATGAATTGATTGAATTAACTGAATTTACAGAATTGTATTTGCTACTCAATTTCAATTTAAATGACATCTAGGTATTACTCAACATACTTTTGCTTTCAACTTTTTTTGGTACAACTTTACTTTTTAATTGATAACTATGTTCATAAACTTACGAATTGCTAGCATTGTTTTTATGAAAGATTATATTCTCTGCATACTATGGTTTTTTTGCAGATGGTTATCTATTCATTAAGATTTGACTTTATTTTTCTCTATTAGGTGATTGATGGGCTGATATAGAACTTCCAACTTTGATATCTCTTCTTGAATCCTATTGTCTAATCATAGGACTTTGATTCACTTTCTTACGAGTACAGATTGCACAGTGTTTTAGATTGCATTAACATTCCCAAGTACTGGATTGTTTTCTAAGTGGGACTTTTATTGGTTCACCCTTGAAATGAATTTTAGAATTCAATTATTGTTTAATGAGTAAATCCCTTAGATTTTTGGCAGTAGATTGTTACATATATTTATTTCGTTAATTATTTTTTTCAACAAACTACTATTTATTATTCACATTCTTTCTATTTAATTATATTTCTAATATCATTTCATTCTTTAAACATTCTTATATGCAAAATTAATCATTCTCAAATCAATAATATAACTAATTTTTATTTTATGGGATTACGAAAATCTAAGGTCATCAAAAAAATTAAAATGGACATGCAATAATAAGCACTTAAAAAGGCTCCAACAACTTAAAAAAAAGTTTCAATTAAGAAAGCTGAAAAAAGATCAGATGCCCTCAAAAGTACTAATTCTCAATTTAGAAAACATTAATATATTACAGAAAAAAAAGTTTAATTAGATTCATCTAAAATTGAATCTGTAATTGATTCATTAAATAAATACTATCATACTAATAATGATGGTGATCGTAAAATTTATTTAGTTGCAGAATTACAAAAAATACCAGAATTAATTGAAGCACCTATAATCTAAATGTAATCATTTTTTTTTTATTCAGTCCCCTTAAAGAAGCTATACATATAAAAGTTGGATTCGTTGTTCATGGTAATATATTAGAAGAATTCTAAAAAAAATATCCTCAATATAATGTTATGAGTTAAAATGCCTATATGGCTGGAAAATCCTTTCCTAATCTTGATTTAATCCTTATTGATTATACACTCTATAATAAGATTATTGAAAAGAAAGCTAGCAAGTAATATATATATTTAGATCTTAGAAAAATATATCCATTTCATCCATCCAAAGTGCCTTTCGATTATAAAAAACATTATAATATTGGAGAATATTAGGAATACATTAATCATTTGATTGGTAGTACTTTCAGTGTTATGAAAAATTAAGAGAAATAAATAATTCCTATTGGAAAAGTAAATCATAATGGAACAATTGATAATGTATTGAAAGGAGCAATAGATTTTATTGCAAAATTACTTACTTAAAGTAAGGGGAATAACATAGAACATTTGTATTTAAAAACTAGTAAATCGATTGAGTTATTAATATATTGAATGTTTAAATTATGAGTATAAATAATGAATTTGAATAAAAATGAGTATTGATTTAAATTTGTACATGTAATATTGTTTATCATGACTCAATTGATATTAAGCTTAGTTCTTCTCCAGTGTCTTCTCTTTGAATTATATCTAAAAATTGCTATTTTTATTACCTGATTGTATTGTCAGTTCTATATCTGAACCAATTTGGTAATGGTCTATTTTATTTATTAGCTTTTATTAACCTTTTCTTCATTCTCAAGGATTTGTGAGCTCCCTATTAAACAATAAGTGTGAAGCTATTACCATTTTTAAATCTTTTTTTAATTTATTTAATATATGAATCAAATAATCAATTATTCTCAGTCAGCAACGATACTAAATCTTCATATGATTAATTAGCACCTTATTACTTCACAAAATCAATTAATTAATCATAAGTATATTAATTGAACACTTACTATAATTTTTTAGCCATCTCTATAATCTCAGCCTCTTAATTATTTACATGCAAAAGCTTATGGTACTTTAATCGTTCATCAATAATTTAGATAATAGTTTATTTTAATTTCTCATCATTTTTATAATCGAATACTTCTTTTTATGGTACTCTTAATATATAGATCTACTATTTACTTATTTATTTTTGGTTGATCTTAATAATTTGATTTATCCAATATAACTTAACTTTGATTTAGTAAATCCATGGAATTTCTAAATTGATTTTCATCATTTAAATTCTCTACAACTAATAATTTTATAGTTGGCCATTTCATTTAAATATACATCCTCTTAAGTAAACTTAGTGTTGATTCACAATTGATTTCCTCAATTCCATCTGGATCGGCTAAAAAATATTTTAAATCTCTACTTGGATTGATAATGGTAAATAAATGAACTTCCTTGATTTTAGGGTAAATGGACTTAATAGTCTCAATGATTTCCTAATAAGATGTAATCTTTGAAGGTAATTTATGGACTTTTCTTTGATACACAATTTTTATATTAGACATTTTCTTTTATTATTTTTATAAATATTATTTTCAATAATTTACTTTTATTCTGATATACATTTTGAAATTAAAAGATACAATGTATATTCTAATTGTTTTTTTATCATTCATAATACCTATTAATAGATAATCACATTGATATATTTAAAATATAATTATAATTTATTGACATTACTAAAAGTTTAAATCATTCAGACTTTACCAAAAAATTAATTACTTATTATGATTCAATTAAGTAAATCCTAATGTATTACCGAATCAAAATGAATTGAATTGAATTAGTAAATGATCATACGATTCTAATTTTATAATAATCCATTTAGCATATTTGATTCTCATAAATAGTTTTTATATTTTTATACTATATTATTATATAGACTACTTTGTTGTATATATTTGAGTATATAAATATCTATAAATTATTGATTATGAGATTTTTTGTTAATGTAATAATAAAATCATTAAAAATCAGAATATGTAATAATCTATTCACTAATAAAAAATAGTTGAATATACTAATTAAGGTACAACTTCATTTGCAATTTAGGTGAATATGTTTAATTGGAAGATTATATAAGAGTAAATTAAACATCATAAATGAATTTTTCATAAGCTTTAGTTGAATGCATTAAATATACAAGAGATAGTGAAGAACACTTATAATGTATTCAATAAATTCTAAAGTAAATTTATGCCTAAAATATCAAGATAATAAATTGATTTCAATTATAAAGATAATTAAGGAAATACAGCATTGATCTAGGCAGCTAAAAGTGGAAAAATTAGTATATTGAATGAAATCATTAAATACAAAGAAAAGTTTGAAAAAAAGTAATTTAAATTAGCACTTGATATTGCTATACAATCAGAATAAGATAATTGGGATATTGTTGAAACATTACTTCAATTAACTTAACTTGAAAAGCCTTAACATTTGATTAAATCTATGCGTAAAGGCAATTTTAAAACCGCCCAAAAGATTATTGAATAATATGGTGGTTCTGGACAAGATGAAAATGGTGATACAGCATTACATATAGCATCAAGATTGGGCAATATATAAATTATAAAAAGCATATGTTAAAAGGAAAATCTCTTTAAAAAAAAAAATTAATTACACCAAACACCACTTGATGTTGCTTACAATCAAGATACAAGAAATCAACTTATAGAAGAAGAAATTTAATTCTAAAAATCTCCTAATAGAAAAAGAAGATAAGAAGATTTCAATGAAAATAATTAGATTTTATAGAAGTCTTCAAAATATGATGATTTTGATGAAATATTTTAAAAATCAACAAAAGTATTATATGATCAAGCAATCCAAACTGAAAACAAAGAAAAGAAAGATTCAGAATCATAAATTCCAGAGCATAATTATATCAATTAACCGTTTTATGATTAATTAATCTAAGAAGCACTTATTACTCTACCTCAACACAAAATTAGCCTAGATGATATTGTTAAGTAAATTTATCAATATATTTAGATAATTATCCTTTGAAATCAATACATTCTCTTAAGAATTAAATAAATTATTGGAAGAATAAAGACCCATCATTGATAAAATAGTATAGATGGTTGATGAAGTATGAATTAATTTCGTATCCAATTCTTAGATTGTTCAGTCTGTATGTACTAAGTCTCGTGCCTTTCTATATGGTTCTTGCTAAACAGGTCTAAATTTACTTGATTCTGATATTGATATTGTAATTGAAACAAATGAATAAGAAAGGATCTCATTGTATAAAATTGCTGAAAAATTTAAAGTATTATGGTATATAGTTTTAGACACAAGGTTTTATTAAGGATGTAAAAGTTATAGATAATGCCAGGAAACCTGTTTTGAAAATGTAATGTTCATAAGAATTTTAAAATAAACTTATTGATATCACAATTAGTAAAAATGATCATTCTGGTAGAAAGACTGCTAATTCAATGATTGAATTTTAGAAAGAATTTAAATAATTTAAAAGTCTTGCTTTAATTTTGAAGTTTTACTTTAAATCAATTAATCTATTAAATTCTTATCAAGTATCTAAATTATATTTAATAAGGGTGGTTTAAATAGTTATTGTATTCTAACTATGATCTTAGCTTTATTATAAATTAAACGGGTACGTGATATTGACGATGAAGAGATTGGTAAGACCTTTTTGGATTTTTTCGATCTATTTAGTTAAGATATCGATTACTTTAATAAAATTATAAATATTGTTCCATCCCAATCAGAGAATATGTAAGTTGATGAACCTAATATTTACTAATAACAATTTCCTTAATTGTAAAGATTCATCTAATATTAGTGATTAAGGATAATAAGAATTAGTTATATTGGATTTGCATAATAAAGGCAATAATATTGCAAGTAGTACTTTCAAAATCAAGAATATTAAAGTAATTATTATTATTTAAATGTAAGAATGCTTTGTCATTTGCCTATAGTGCAATATTGAATTCTCAAAAATGTGAGGAATAATGTCTTTTCTCTAGATACAATAAACCTGTTTGTTGTATTCTTAAATAAATAATCTAATAATCAAAGAATCATCACTTGACGGGAGTATATAAATAAAAATAGCCATTTTATTTCTTTAATTTTAATAATACTTATTGACATAAGTGTAATGAATTTTATTATCATTTTTTTAATTATATTCTAATTCAATTCCTCTAAAATTATATATATATAAAGCAATATCATTTAATCTTATCCAATTAGTTTAAATACTTTATATGTTCTCTCTCTAGTCTTGCAATTTCATCATCAAAAGGATCCTTATTTATATTATTAACAGGTTTATTCGATATAATCTTCATAGTAGTATCATCCTTTTTTTTGGCCACAGGTTTAGGTATATTTCTAGCAAATTCATTGGCCTTTTGCCTAGATATGTTTGTAATAATACCTTGCATTAATTTCAGGTTGTTTAGGTTCTTTGTTTTTTATAGTTATTATATTAGTTTAATTAAACTGCCTGACTTATTCTGCAAATTCTTGTCTTTTAAGTAGCTTTTCTTTTTATTTTTCCCATTCTTCACCACTTATATTAGGCCCTAAACCTCCTAATTTAGCATTTGCAGTCTTTTTCATTATTTCATAATCTTTAATGGTGTATGGTTTGTATCGTTATGGATCATCTACTGATTGTTATTATTATTTTGCAGATTAGGATCTTTGTTCCATTTTTTTTTGGGGTTCGGTAACTGTTTGTCTTACTTAATAATCAGAAGAGGGTTGAAAATATTACTATTGACTCAAATATTATAGAGGATCTTGGATCTATAACTCTGGTATGTATGGGTTATGTTAATATAAGGTTTAATGATATTATTAATGGTTGTATTGAATTTGTGTAAGTGCAGGTTGTATATTAATTTATTATTGCAAAGGTTATTGAATTTAAGGACATCTATTTTAATCTGATATAAGTGGCAATTAATACATTCAAAGTCTTTTTTAATTGGTTATTAACAAGAATTTAGTACTGATTCTAGACCATTTCTACCCATGACAGTTGTTTTGCCCTTAAATCTTTCTTAGAAAGTCGACATTATAAATTATTATATGTATAATAATAAACCTTTTTCTAAATGAACAAATTCATATGTATTATTGTTATGAATTATTCGATTTGATCAAATGTAATATTCCTATTTAAAAAGAAATTGAGTTATAGTATTTTCTTTACCTCTAAAAAGAATTATTTCTTGTATAGTTCTTGGAAGTGTATACTTATTATGATAAAGTTACTATAATTTCTTTTGATTCATCTATGATGTTTATAATGATTTTTGGATATGTTTTCAATTCAAAATTATTAATAGAATTTTTTGGCCAAAAGGCTTTATATTTTTTTTGAGTAATGAATGACTTAATAATTATTTTTCTAATCATATAATTACATTAATAATGCCTAAGAATAAGAAGAAATGTGGGAGACCTTCCAAACCTCAATTTCCTGAAGAGATAGAATATGAGGATGAGGGATATATTGCTACAAATGAATTTTCTTTGGAATTACTTTAATTAATCACTGAAATGGCTAATTATAAATTACTTACTATAACAGGGCCAGCAGCAGGTAAAAAAAATGAAGAGAAAACAATACAAGAATTAAGAAATCAGAAAAAAAAATGTTTAAAAAATAGAAAGGAAATAGAAAAAAAATAAAATAAAATAAGAAATGAATTGGATATAAAGGAAGATAAAGTATTTCTCTTGAGAAATTAAGATGATAATCCTAGAAAATATCGATTGTAAAATGGGTAGTTAATTGAGTGTGGTGGTGAATCACCAAATGATATTTCTAATAATCAAAATTTTAATTATCCTATGAACCGTTTTGAGAATAGCATAAATAGAGTTTGTAAAGAGTTGAATAAAGAGACTTCAAAGATTATAAAAGAACTAGTTCAAATATTCCTAGAATCAGATAAGTCACATGATTCATTTTCATAGGAATTCTTTTAAAAATTTAAATCGTCATCCGGTTTAGAATATAAAGAAATTAAATAATGGAATGAATTATTTGAAATTTCATTTGATGAAAAATTATCTTTGATGTAGAATGAAATTGATTAATTTAAAGAAAAATATTCTTTGAATTCAGACTATTAGGAAAGTCAAAGGAAAGTTGAATAAAAAAGAATTGAAGTCTTAAAAACTCAATAGTTAAATCTTGATTAATTCAAAAATATAAAAAGACCTGATAGACCCTTATAACTATTTATAAGAAGAATATTTTGTTTATTCACTAAATGTTACAATATAGAGGAATTAACACAATGACTATATAAATTTAATTTTATATTATCATTAAAAATATATTTGTAAGACTAAATCAATTCGTAATTCAATTAGAAAAAACAATTTTAATAAATTTAATATATATATATACTAAATACCTTCATAACAAAGAAAATATAAATTGATCTTCTTGAAAATGTTATATTTATTCTATTAAACTTGGTCTAATTATGCAAAATATTTATTCTTTTTAATTATTTATTTAAATTATTTATTTCTTCAATTTAATAGATTGGGTTAAAATCATTAAAAATAATAATGAACGGACAAATTGAATTAAGTTGGTCTAATTTATTATTTATTTTAATTCAATGATTATTGGCACACTTCATTTCTTAAATTTATTTGTCTGTAATTTTTTTCATTCTTTGCATTTTAGTTTAAAAAAGTTAATTTTTTTTGATTATAAATAGTTATGATAACATCAATCTGTTTGAGTTTAAAACTGTAGATGAATAAAGGTTGAAATATATATTTGATCAATAAGTTGTAATGTTACTACAGTATATAATTAAAAGCTGTTTATTAATTAAATATAATGAAGCAACCACCTAAGATGAGTTAGGCAAACAGTCCAAATAATAAACTCATCAATACTCTATTACTGAAATAAAAGAGTCCTTCATAATATGCAATTCAAAGTCCAGCAGTGTCCCCTACTTAAGTTAGTTTACCAAAAGGTCTATACCATAGCAAAAACACATCAATAGATTTATCTAAATTGGCTACACTGATGAAGCAATAGAAAGTAAAGTAACCACCTGAGGGATAAAAAGACTCAATGACTTAGCTAATAGCAAAAGCTCGTGCTATAGCATCGTCAGCAAAGACACCAACAGGGCCAATCCATATTCGAAATGACTCAACTTAGGTTCGAAAGGAGAACAAAGAGCCAGAGGTGGTAAGTCCAAAAGTATCAGATACAAAATAGATGGGAAAGGCTGCATTTACATTTGAATTTGTAATAGGAATAGGAGGATTTGGAAAGGTATGGAAAGTAAAGAGGGTAGGATAACAATATGCAATGAAGGAGATGTCTAAAGCTTTAGTGATAACAAAGAAGAGTGTAAATTCAGTGATGAATGAGCGTATGTTACTTAGTCAACTGAAACATACATTCTTGATCAATATGTACTATGCGTTTCAAGATCGTGAAAACTTATACTTGGTGATGGACTACATGTGTGGAGGTGACTTACGATTTCATATTGGAAGAATGAGACGATTTAATGAGGAACAGACTAGTAATAGTATTCGATGATAATAAGAGTTTTTTGTGGCCTCTATATTTATTGGTTTAGAGTATCTACATACTAATAACATTATTCACAGAGACATTAAACCAGAAAACTTAGTGCTTGATGAAAAGGGTTTTGTACACATTACCGATTTAGGTATTGCTCGTGTTATGAAACCTGAAAATTCTAGTGATACTAGTGGTACTCCTGGATATATGGGTAAACTATATATTATTTAATAAGCAATTAGCCCCTGAGGTGATGTGTAGATAGAACCATACTTTTGCAGTAGATTACTATGCTTTGGGTGTTATTGCTTATGAGTTTATGTTAGGAAGAGTATGAATTAAGATTTATTCATATATAGAGACCATATGTTGGTAGATCAAGACAAGAGATTCGTGATCAAATATTGGCTAAATAAGTGTAAATTAGAGCAAGTGAAGTACCTCCTAATTGGAGTGCTGAGGCTGTTGATTGTGTGAATCGATTATTACAACGTAAACCAAATAGTCGACTTGGTTATAATGGAGGACATGAAATTAAATTGCATCCTTGGTTTAAGAATTTCCCATGGTCAAAATTATAGAACAGAGAATTTAATGCACCATTTATTCCAAATCCGAGTGATGATAATTTTGATTAACGTTAAATAGTGATTGAGGATGAAGAGAATGCTGAATTAATCGGTTAAAATATACAATTGCTGAGAGATCCAAATGTTCAGCAATAGTTTGTTGGCTATGAATATTAAGCGCATAATAATGAGAGAGTTTTCATCTTTGATTAATAAAAATAATGAAGTTATCACTCACATTATTTACACTTCTAATATCTATTTATTGTGCCGTGCATAGAGAATATTACGATATTTTGGGAGTCTCTCCAAATGCTTCAGTGTAAGACATCAAGAAGGCCTATCGTAAACTATCACAACAATACCATCCTGATAGAAATCAAGAAGATCCAGATGCAAATGAAAAATTCTCGAAAATCAACGTGGGTATGTGAAATAATATAATTTTAGCATATGAGGTATTATCAGATCCGGAATAGAGAAAAAAATATGATAAGGGAGGTGTTGATGGTCTCAATAATCAGGGAATGTAACATCATGATCCATTTGATATTTTCGGATCATTTTTTGGAAGAGAATAATAAGGTGAACGTAAGGGACCAGAATTAAAAGTGAAGGTTAGAGTAACTTTAGAAGACATTTATAATGGGAAAGAGATACCTATTTATTTGACTAAATAAATATTATGTCCACATTGTAGAGGATCAGGAGCTGATGATCCAGATTTAGTAGAAACATGTCCAACTTGTAAAGGTGTTGGTAGTGTTTAGAAAAGATAATAAGTTGGTTTTGGATGTAATGTTATATTATTGATAATTTAAGTTTTTTAAACATTTCAGGCCACGTGTGATAGATGTTTTGGAACAGGAAAGATTATCAAAAAAAAATGTCATCTTTGTAAAGGTGATAAGGTAATATAATATTATTGATTATTAGATTATTCCTGGAGCAGATAATATCAGTTTGTATATAGAAAAAGGAATCTAAGATAAATAAACTATTGTAATTTATAATCATAGATATATTTAATAGAAATATGAAAATATGGCTGATGAACGTAATGATTCTGGTACTTCTGATTTAATCTTTTAAATTGAATAAATACCACATTCATTCTTTTAAAGACAAGGAAGTAATTTAATATGCAAAGTTGAAATTACATTAAAAGAAGCCTTATTGGGTTTTAAGAAAAAGATTAAACATCTTGATAATCATTTTGTTAGAATTGATAAGGAGGGTATTACAAAACCAGGAGAAGTATAAATCATAAAAGGAGAAGGAATGCCATAACATGAATTTTCATCTCAACATGGAGATTTGTATGTAGAATACAAAGTAATAATTCCAAATTTTAATGGAGAATAACTTAGATGTAAAATATATATTATAAACAATTAGAATGGTAAAAATTCTTTTAATGAATATAATATAAATGTATAATTTAACTGTTTTTTGTTTATATATGTTTAGGTTTAATATTACTATTATTAAATATAATAATAAATTAATGTATTAGATAGTAATTGAAAATGAATCTTGAATGTATAAATTTTTAAGACATACCAATACTGTATGTTAATTCAATAGCTTTGTAATTTAAAGATGAATAGATAACAGAGTTTAAAGTTATCGAATTTTCATTGATAATACTATGTTAATTAGTATAATTTATGGAGCACGTTATTTGATGTGAGGATGAAATTAGTTAATATTAGTGTATCAATTACTTACATGTATTAGTCAACTTTCAATATATTGGAACTTCTTTCATTGACTCTAATGATATTACATTAAATTACTTATGTTCTAAGATATTCAAAATGAGTTTGCATATGTAACGAATAGTGCTGTTGTTGATCTTGACATAAGTCGTATTTTATTTTTTGAAACTCAAACTTATCATGAATGTAGATTAGTGAAAAATGATTTTGAAAGAAGTGAGAACATTACGATTCCTTGTAGAAATTCTTTGTTGCCTAATTAATTTGATGTATTTAAATTACTTACATTATGTTACTATTAAATATTGTAATAAAGAGTAGATAATCAGAATGTAAATATTACAAAAGATTATGAACACAATAGTATCAATAATTTGATATTATATTATATTTTATAAACATGGGATGTGTAATTACGTCTGAAAGAGTCAGTCAGTAGAAAACTATGATGATAGAATCAACATTTAATAAGGAGTAACGAGAGAAAGAGTAACGGATCAAAGCACATCTTATTTTAGATGAATACCGTTAAACTAAAACAATGAGAAAGTAAATCAAATTGCAATCAGATGTCAAGGATGCTTTATAAGAGTAACTAACAAGAAATAAAACTGTAACTCCTCAAAAGTCCTCAATAGCCAATTGAATTATATATATATATATATATGTTTTCATTCATTTAATTAAGTAACCCCTTACTGTTTCATACCAGTAGTGAGTCAGACTTTCCAATTTGCTTTAAACACAATCCTTTATCTAACCAAACAATGTTTTCTAGTCATCAGAGTCAATGGCAATATTATATTTACGAATCTGATGTTTCAATGCTTCTTTTATACTCATTCTTTGATCTTCTTCTGTTAAACATTTATTGATGAAATCATTAACTACTTCATCCTCTTCTTCTCGTGTATCTCTTCGCTTATTCTCCCTTTGTTTATATTGAATACACTTACAAAAGACATTCTAAAGATTCAAAAGGATGGATTTTATAAAATAATTAGTGCAAAATAATTCCCAAAGCCCAAACATCTTACTTATCACTATAAATTGTTCGTTTAATACTTTTATGGACTTCTGGTGCCATTGTTTCAGGAGTTCCACACTTGACTGATTCAGTTCCTAATCCATTATCTGATATATTCTTTGCAAATCCAAAATCAATAATCTTTATCTATCCAATATCTATATTATTATTACTTATTTCTTTTTCAATAATATATTGTCTAATTTCAAATCTCTATGAATAATTTTATGTTTTTATAATTCTTCCAAACCATTAAGAATTTGCTAAAAATATTAAATGGCTTCATTCCTACTAAATTCTTAATACCGCTTGCTTAGAGACTCTCATTTTATAGACAGTTATTTACCATCACATAATTCCATTATAATATAATGTTTATCTTCAATCTTTAAATCATCATAAATCTTAGCAATATTCTTTGATTTTAAACTTTTCTACAATTCTATTTCTGATGTTACTCGTTCATTCCCAATCATAACCCTAATTGCCACCTTCTTATTCCTATTCTAACTCTAAATCATTATCTAAAGCTTCATACTTTCCATCCTGCATACACTTAGCAATAAGAACCCTTCCCCAATAAATGATCAGAATTATAGCAGTATTCTCCAATAGTAATTATTGCACCCTAATCTAAGATTTCTCTTTTTTATTTGAAACATCGTTCAAGATCGTTTCTCCTAGTTTCAATCCTAAACTTCTCCCTCTTCTTTTACATCTACTTCAAAAATATATATATATATAAATTTAATATAAATCACTGTCATATATAATAATAATTGTATATTCTTCTTGTTATCCCTACTACAATTGATTATAATAAGAATAATTACTGCGTATAAATATTATATTGAAAATGTTAAATATGATGAATTATCATTTGTTCAATTGTCTTAAAATTTAATACAAACCTAAATAAATAAATTTAAATGGATTTAGAAGGCAACGACTTCTTGGCAGATGGTGATAATCGTAATGTTAAATCTAGAAATAAGAACAATAATAATAAGAGAAACAATAAAGTAGAGACATTGCAAAGAGATTAATAAAAATAAAAAAGGCAGGAATAATAACATAAAGATGAAGAATGGTCAGATGAAGAAGAAAAAAAAAATAATGCCAAGAAGTTGTAGCTTTAGGAAAAGAAATTAAAACAAATTTAGAAGCAATTAGAATATAAGAAAGATGAGGAAGAAATGTAACCAAAATTAAAGGGCAAAGAAAAAAGACAGGCTCATGTACACGATCTATGATCATTATTTTAATAATATCAATTCCTTAATTTACTTTACAATGCCTTAAACTGCCAGACCATGTTCTTCCTACTCTATCAATTACTATAAAATGGAATTTTTAAACATGTCTTTAATTTTTATTGAATCAGATTCTAATAGATAATATAGAATCTGGAGCAGATGTTTAAGGTTCAACTGACTTTAATCTTTCTAAATCAAGAGTTCTAATAATTATTTCCTAAATAATAGATTAAGTCCAAATTCTTTTGGTAATACTTTAACTAAAGTAGGGTACATTGGAACAGTGTTATTTTTAAAATATGCAACAAGAATGTCAATATTTTTACTAAGAGGAATGCGTTGAGTTTAATCAAGTTCAATTAATTTAACAATTGTATCAAGTAGCTTTGTAATATTTAGATTTGTTGTTAATAATCCAACATAAATGCTAATACCTCCATTTTCTTGTAGTTTTTATTTACATCTTTCAGAAGAAGTAGCTAATGAACATAATATGCTTATGGCTGCCTTTTTCATTGAGATTTGGTTTTCTTATTCACTTGGTAATTTAAATAATTCTAACAATAAAGGTACACCTTCATAAAGACATAATTCTTCTTATTTATCATGATTGAGTTTTGTAAGATAAAATATGATTCTTAAAATATCTGCAATCATTGGTCCTTAACTTGGTAAATCTTTCTTTAATAGAGTTAAAGCTCTTGGTATGATAGCGAATCCATCTAAATGTGGTTAAAGATTAGGTTCAGTAGAAAGATATCTAAATATTTTTATAGTTTTTAGAAGTGCTTATTCTTGGTTTTAATTAAGAAAAGTGGCTAATCTAGTAATAACTTCTTTTTCGCATAGGGACTACTTAACTATTTTATCATCACACTTTGCTAAAATTACTAAAATATTCAATGATTTTATCATTAAATTAACATCTATATTTTGAATTTGTTCAGCTATAAGTACCAATCGATAAGTGATGAATTTGCTAGTTAAAAGTCTACTTAGATTTCTTTAACTTATAGTATTTAAATCATAGAGTAATATTATAGTGTCTAATGCTAAACCAATTAAATCAATATTATCAGAGATATCTGATGTGTCAATTAATTCTAAGAGATTATCTAATCCCCCTATTGAGAGAAGGTATCCTTCTTTAAAGTAAGTTAATTAACCTAAAAAATAGGCTGCTTCAACTCTTAATTCTTTATGAAATTCAGATGAAGTGATTTATTAATAAAAGGTTGCTGCTCCCAAATAACATGATAATTCTAATAATTAAGGATTTTAATCTACAACAATATTTATTAATTCAAATATCAATTTTAAAATTTATAATGATTGATCTTATGAATTATTTTCACAATAGAGTGGCATATATTTCTCTATAATTTCTAATAATGAAGTTAGACCAGTATGAATGAAATATTCTTTACATTTATCATTTGGAATAGTGTCTTTTAATTATTCCAAAATTTTAACAATTTAAGAATTATCACTTTATTCAGTTAATTAAGTTATAAGTTCATTAATTTCTCTCATACTTTTACCATCTTCATTCTATCCCCAAAATCCATTTTATTTAATTTGATGACTAGTTCTTAATTTAAGTTATCTAAGTGAATCCAATTAAGAGTCTCTCACAGCACTACTTTTATCAATTTTTCTAGGTGATTAACATTACACTAATTATGGTACTTACTCAATGAATGAATCAGTAATAAATGTTCCAAAATTAGATTAATCTACAATATGATTTCTTATAGTATTTGTTACTTCTTCAGGTAAATTTGGTCCTTAAACTATATGCCAACTTTTAGTGATCCATAGATGTTTGAGCATTGTAGTAGCATCATCTCTTAAAGTAGGATCTTTTTGGAAACATTATATTAGAAAATCTCTGCATTCATTTGAGATTCCTTCTGGTAAAGGAGGACAATCTCTTTAGACAATTTAAAACATTGCTGCATATTACAATCTATCAAAATATGGTGGATTCCCTGTTAATAATTCTATGACTGTACATCCAAGTGACCATATATCACAAGAAGTAGATAAATGTCCTGACATTTCTATTACTTCAGGTGCCATCCAATATGGAGTACCAACTATATTATTACTTTATGTAGTATCTTCAGATAAAGTTGTGGCCACTCCAAAGTCAGCTAATTTAACAGTACTTTATTATCTTATGATTAATATTACCCATCTTTAGTAGTCAAAATATTAGCACCCTTTATATCTCTATGGACAATTCCTTATTAATGTAAATACTCCAAGCCTTTCAATACTTATTTAACATAAATGGCAACTAAAGACTCTGGAAATGATCCAAACTTCTTTAGAATACTTGCCAAACTGCCACTTTCAATATATTCAAGAATGATATTCAAAAATTGATCAGTCTCTATACAATCAATATATTTCACAATATTTTCATGTTTCAACTTCTTCAATAGATAGATTTCTTATTGTAATGCTTTATACTAATCTTCTTTCAGTGTAGCTCTTGAAACTTGCTTTATTGCCACAAGTGTTCCCTCTATTATTGTGTGTTTATTACTAATTCCAAATTCAATCCTTTGTACACAGTACCAATCGAACCTCTTCCTAGTAGATCGCCTAGCTAGTAATTGCCAATCTTCTTCATCTATCTAGACAATTGAGACATTTAATATTATTTAATATATATATATATAGTAGTGATTGTAAAGAAGCTTGCAGATACAAGATGCATGTAAGCTATCTTATATTGAATAATGCCATTACTTTAATGTGGCAATAGTAAAAAAGGACACAAATATTGTAGATTATGCATCCAGAGTGTTAATTGCCATTTATTAATTTAATTAATGAATTTAATCCCTAACGAGCATCGGGCTATAGAGCAGCTAAGAGAGGTTAGTGAATTAGAACCTACTCTATTGAATTGGGGGAAAGAAATAAGACTCTTCAATAGGAATCCCAACAAAAAAAGGAGATCCACTACTAGAGAAGGAGAACAGAGATAACGTCTACCTCCATTGAATAAGGTTCCCCTAAAAATGCCACTTCAAGAAATCTCTTTAAATCAAGATCATTCAACTCCTAATTATTCTTAATTACCTCCCTTGATCAAACCTATTAAACCTCATACTGCAAAACCTAATTATCATGGCATTATTCTAGGTGTTAATTTTGCACATTTTGAAAGGCGTATGTTAAGAAAATTCAATTTATAATGAGTTATATACTACTAAAAATATGTGTTTAGAAATCTACATTATATTTTAAAAATTAAACATAAAAATGCAGCCACAATAATTCTTGGATTTGATGTAATGTGCATTCTTTGAAAGCAATACACAACGGAGTTAAGCAGAGTAAGTATTGCTCAAGCACAAAGATGAATGTCCAGATGAATTTATGGTTTATTGTGCTAGTGGAGATGTTGATGATGAATATCAAGGTTTATCAGTATCTGATTCATTGTAAAGGTTTAGCATTTATCATTGATTTTGCTGGTGTTAATACATATGAATTAGTCAAAAACTTCATATAGAATACTCTTACACAATAACAATGAGAATATATAAAGGCTAGTGTAATGGCATTTGGTGCTTTGGCTGAAGTTTAAAAAAAAGAAATAGAAATACTCATTAAATCTGCCCTGACTTGTTTGATTGATCAACATTACAAAGTTAAAAAGGCTACTGCTTGAACCTTGAGTAGAGTGCCTGAGAATTACCAAAAATGTTTTCATGAACATGATTAAGTAAATCACATGTTAAGAACACTATTAGATTAATTGAATGGTAAAATATCAATTGTTTAACATTTAATTTGGTATTTATTTACTTCATAGTATAATTGCAACTCTTTCCCAATAGTATATTTAGTAGAGAGAAGTTTACAATATTGTAACATTTAGCAAGCAGATATAGCATTAATTGATACAGCATTTATGGCTATTCTTAATGCTATTTATGGTGCTACTGATACAAAATTATATAATTACTATTTGATCTAATTCTTTTAATAAATATAACTATTATAGAATGGCACATAAGTACCTGCTGAAATTAAATTTCATTTAGAGATGGGATTGATGAGTGCTATGCATAGTTTTGTTGTTAGATTGGATGATTCAACAACTCCTGAATCTGTATTTGAATCAATCATGAAAACTCTATCAAATGTTGATTCTAGAGTTAACAATGATTATTTTTATGTACTTTCAGGAATAGCATATGCTTTTAAAAAGAAATTATCTAAATATTAATAATTAATACAATAAGTATGGGAATATTTATATAAATTACATTTATATATGTATAAAATATATCTGTAGCAGAATTTAATAAACCACTTTCTGAACCAGATGATATGGAAAGTTTTAAGACAGCATTATTTTGTTTAACAGATATTGCAAGAGCTATGTGGAAGAAGAGTTTATGCCTATATGAATACTTTAAATTAGTTCTTTGGTTTAATTAAGGTATATATTGTATATTATAATTTAGAATCCTAATTTTAATAGAGAATTAAAATTATATGTTGATAATGCTATTGCAGATATAATTTTAGGATTGAAGGAAAAATCTTTCTAATTCTTAAGTGATCTAAAAGAGATTCTACAATTAGGATTTGCTGCTAGTATGGATTTGACTAAAAGTTCATAGAATGTTTATTAAGATTATGCAGAAAGATTAAAAGAAACAATGACTTCATTTTATACTTGTATTTTACATGTTTATTGTGAACATAATATGCCTCACTTTGATTTAAGAGATATAGTGGATTGGTTCATAATATGTGTAGCTTAAAATAAAAACCTACGATTGTATAGATTATGAATTAGATAATAGGAATATGTTAGATTAACTTTATTTTGTATATTTGATTGTTCATATTTCTTTTAGACAATTCCAGAGATGAAAATTAAATTAAAAGATTTCACAACAAGTGATTTTGTGATTGAATTAATTAGAAAGATGAGTTAATTTAATGATAAAGATTATCATGAATGTGTTTCATTTGCCAAATAGTTACTAAATTACATTTATGGATTTTAATTGAAATTGTATTGAATTAAATTAATTTTAATATTAATGGGTAATGTATGTGAACCAAGAGAAGAACTTGATTGGAATGATAGAACTATTTAATTAAAAAGACGTCTCTAACCAAGAATGTCAATATCCAGTCCTTATTATGCAAAACTAAAACAAATAGAATCTAAATTAAATTGTTTGTCTCGATCTGCTTAAGAAAAATAAATTCTCAATCTAATAGATATTCGTTAATAAATTGTGTAAGAAATGCTTAATCATGTGGTTACATGCAGTCAATAAGAATTAATATCATCATAAATAATGACTAATACTCATAATTTCTCATCCTTTAATTGGATCAATGATTCAAATAGTCATTATGAAAGTTTGAATCCATAGGATTGTCACACACTTTAAGAAACTACTTGTGAGAGAGGAATCTATTTAAATGAGTGTATGCGTTTATGTTGTTTAAATTTAGAAGCATTTAAATATACAGAATAAGGTAGTGATTATATTTATGTTGCTTTTATTATGAAATATTGATTATACTATCATTGGTTCTTTGAATTTGGAAAATACCATTCTTTACCAGGTGTGTATCCCAAAGTAGAATACAAATCTTTACGTGTTTACATGCTTTAAATTAAATTAATTTCTATACTTTTAAACTGAATTCACTTACGATTCATCTTATTTCAATTATTTCAAAAAGTCATCAATAGCTTTACTAGCAATTCTTAATGTAGAAACAGGATAAATAACACAATTATAACCCATTTATTCAAATTCCTTTAATGTTATATATGGAGTCTTTCCAAACTCTGTCATATTAGCCAATAAATAAATATTTGGATTCTTCTATTTTAATTCTTTTGCAACAATAGCCATTTCTTCTTTTGTATGTAATCCTTCAGGGAATATCATATCAGCTCCTGCATCCATATATGCCTTGCTTCTTTTTATACATTCATCCAATCCATGTGTTCCTCTAGCATCAGTACGTGCTATAGTGGAATTACAACACATATTTTACCACAAATAACAAAGTCTCCTCCACTACATTAGATACTTGCATTTCTAGCTATTTATATCTTCTTCTCCATAACATCAGATGGAACTAATTCTTTACCATCTAAATGCCCACAACGTTTTGGAAATACCTAATCTTCAATATGGAGACCTGAAGCTCCATGTATGAAATATTCCCAAACTGTTTTAGAACACATTTCTCCTTCTCCAAATCCTGTGTCTGCATCAGCCAAGATTGGTAATCCTGAAGCAAGAGCAACATCTTTGATTGTCTTACAGAACCCATCCAAAGTTACCATGCTTAAACACTTATCTCTAAATTATACCCAATATCTGGGACTCCACTCGATGCAGTGACAGCAGCACCTGAAATGTACAGGGCTTCAAAACCATTATCTGCACATTGTCTACCAACCATACCATTATATGCACCTGGCATCATTAGACATTTCTAAGCTAAAAGCTTTCTAAACAACGAGCAATTTTATTTAAATAACATAATAATTTTTTTATTCTAAAAGCATTACCACTTATAAATTCTAAAACATATTAAATTCTAAATTAATTTTATTTCAATTAATAACTTCTCAATTAATTAATGCAAACAAAATAACGCCCTTTCATTAATATTTATTTAATATAATGGGGTGTTCTGAATCTACTCCCTTTAAATCATCTCTCACACTCAAAACACAATCAACCATAGATTCACCTTCAACATTTGCTTAATGTGTTATTCCTCTCTCCCTATCTGAATCCTATGACCATTTTGACACTTATGAACTCGATGATCAAAATATATCACATTATTATGATGAAATTAAACAGAAAGTCATAGCAATACCAAGACAATCATCTTTTAAAGAAGAAATATGCTCCCCCTTTGAATTATCAGATATTAATGATTTTATTTATTTGTTAACCAAATCTTCTTTATTTATTTTTGGTTCTTTCACTTATTTCTCCTTATTCTTTATTTCTATTCTTTATATATGATCTTCTTAAGCGGTTTTCTAAATATTATCAAAATTTTGCTTATTAAGGTTTAAAAATGTATTATCAATTCTATAATTAACTTGAATTCTAGAAAAATTCTCTTATCTATTACCTTTCATTCTTTTTCTAATTGTAAAATTTAATGTTTACAACTCTTTTATAATATGTATTGTAATTTCAATAACTATTCTAAATCTTCTTTATAATGATAAAATCTAATTATTTGATTTGTGACTCTCTAAATTAATTAAATCAATGGTGCATCATAATAATGACTTGATTAATTAACATTTATGGAATATTCAAAATCTATGCATTATAATTCTTCTTTCTAAATAAAACTAGACTTGCAAAATATCTCCAAATAAACCAAAACGAAATCTAATTTCCTAGATTCATTCAGGTATTCTTTCTAAATATTTGTACTCAAATTTATACTTATATAATTGATTTATTATTCAATTCTTCTTTATTGGGACTAGGACAGTATACAATAAATAATGAAAGTTTCAATACATTTCTCTGACCAACTATAATATAATCAAATTACTCTTGTAAATAGTAAAAATGGACATTTACATATATCATTTATTATAATAGTTTTAGAAATTCAAGGAGATTCCAAAATACAATACAATCTATAATTTGAAAATGAATTTTATTCTCTTTATTTTAATAATTTCGCTTATGAGAATTCCTTTTGATTAATTGTAATTAAAGCATAACAGAAAACAATAATAAAATAGAATATTATTTTAATTTATGGTAATTGAGGTTTAATTTAGAATTCAATACTTAATTAATTTTAAAGCTCTTATTGAGAGTTAATAATAGTTGGATTACAAAGGTTAATCTATAAAAATGAAATAAAATATTTTTAATTGAGTTTAGCAAAGGATTATTTTGATTATTAATATGTACTGAAACTTTAATTCTACATTAATTTCATTCTCTAAATTTAAAAAATGAGCTCTTTTCATTCAATTACAACTTATGAGTCAAGAAATATGTAAAAATTTTGTTAATTGATTGTGTTTAAAAAAGGAAGTGACAAACAATTTGATTAACTTATATTCAATTATGATCAAAAATTAAACGAAATAATTTATTGAGGGTATTGAAAACTATCATTGATATTATTGCTCGAGAATTTAATATATTAGCATCTTTTAATAATTTTTTTACCTATTAATTCTTAATTTTTAAGAATTGATTTAACTTATAATGATGACCATAAATAGGATTGCTGTTGAAAGTAAAAAAGAAGTGAAATATATAAAATTTAAAATCATATTTTTTTCAAGTTAAAGAATGTAGGGTTAACCCATATTAAATTAGGCCTTGATGCAATAAGTTGTTTTGTTTATTTAGAAATAGTAATGGCTGGTTCATCTTTGCTAAATTGACATAGGACAATATCTAGATTGAATCTAACTCTCTTCTTTGGTTTTAGTTTATGATTAGTTTTGTGTTAAATGAATTGAGATGTTGATATGTCATCTTTGGGCAAAGATTCAGAATAGTAATCATCTAAACACTCCAGATCATCTATTGTCTGATTCTGATAATCTTAAATAGGTATCTAAAATATTGATTTTGGACCTATCATTTGAAAATGATATATATTTATATATTTCCAAATTTATTCTTTTACTCTATATTAGATGAAAATGAATTTCTGTTTATTTATATAGGGAGTTGATATTAAATTGACAAGAAAACATATATAATAGTATTTAAATAATAATAGTTAAAATAAAATATTAAAATGGGTAATTCTAACTCTAATGATAAAATAATCTTATTGAGTGGAAAACTTAAACAGATGAAATTACTTTCTGAAAGGGGAGACTTCACTATTTATGAAGATATCTAGTAAGATAAATAATATGAATATTGGGTATGGAAATCAGAATAGGACACTTATGAAGAAGCAGAATTGATGGCTTAAGATTTTAGGTAATGTGAGTCAATAACTAAAATTTATTATCAATCAAGAGGTTGTATTGTAGAAACCTTCACTAAACAATATGTATTTGCTATAATTATGGAACATCCTACCTATAATTTAAAAGATTATTTAAATAGATAAAAAATACTCTATAAAAATCAGATCATAAATATGGTGGTAAATATCATAGAAGCACAAAGAATATTAAGAGATAGCTGTTAATATTTGGGTTTCTCTAGTATTTATACAAATGATGGGAATTATTGGATGCTTAAACCTTTTTAATAAATTAAATCTTTTGTTACCAATTATAAGCAATTTGAAGGATATCCAGCTCCAGAAGAATTAACGAATATTAAATCTGATGTTGAAAAAGCTACTGTTTTTGGTTTTGGAATGTTGATATTACATTTAATTTTAAGTAGATTATAATTTAAAATTAGATAAAAGCAACTAAGATTTATATAACTTATCTAAATTAGATGAGAATGCTTTAGGTTAAAGAATACAAGAACTATTATCAAAGAAAAACTATGAATAAGATTTCTTAAGAATTATTGCTTAAATGTTGATAATCGATCCAAATTAGAGACCTGATTATACATAGTTAGTTATATTATTAGCAATTAAAAACATTGGATTGTCACCTCAACAATAGTCTCATTTATCATAAGTTTTAAATTAAAGTTCAAAGAGCCAAAAAAGTGTTATCCTTAATGGATTAGTCTCAGTTCCTCTAGAAAAAGAGAATTATATAATCAAATTACTTAATAACAACTAATAGATTTAAGAGTAATATGAAGATGAAGAAATAGAAATAGAAGAATCAATTAGTAATTATTTATTCTATTTCATTTAGATTCCCCAAAAATGCAAATTAATGATGTTATAAATCCTTACTCTGTCGTCCAATATAATAATTATATAATTTTGAATGAAGCATATGATTATAATGATTTTACAAATGTAATGAATTATGCAACTAGATATGAAGGATTTGTTAAAAATTCAAAGTATTAAGATATTTAAATTATAGAAAATATGGACCAGGAACATTGTATTTATCAAACAATGAATATTTCTAAGGACGTTTTGTAAATGATTAGATAGATGGTTAAGGCCAATTCTATACTCTTAATAAGAATATTGTAAGAGGAGTGTGGTAAGCTCAAAGACTTAAGGAGAAGTTATCAGTGTCTAAATTCAAATCATTATTTAAGTAGAACTAATAAATTAGTGTTAAATCTCATCTCAGAAAATAGATTCAAATTGGAATAGATGATATACATATACCTGAAGAAATATGTGATGTCAAATACTCTATAAATGGTGAAGCAACTACTGTATCACATTCTCAAAATGAATTCAATAATTAAATTAAATCATATTCAAGTGATCAAATAACATATCATTCAATTTTAGACAAAGATAAACGTAAATAAGGTAAATATTTTAAAATAATCTTAGGTTACATAACAAATGATTCAGGAATGGTCATATATGCTGGTCTATTTTGTGATGATCAATTTGATGGATATGGAGTACTCAAGAATCTTGATTATGAAAAGATTGATTTTGTAGATCATATGAATCTAAATGTATCCATAAATCTGAAAGCATGGGTTAAATATGATGGAGAATTCAGAATGGGAAAGTATATCATTATAAATATAAGATAGAAAAAGTGGAAATGGCATATTACATTTTAGTGATAAAAGCATGTTTTAGGGATAATTTTAAGATGATTAAATTTGTGGAATGGGATAGTTTATTAATTCAAAAAAGGAAGTTATAAATGGTAGATGGATCAATGGATTATATTAATAAGAGAATTAATGATTTTCTGATTCAATTTTTGGATATTATACTATATATATATATTAGAATTTTAAATGAAAATTTATAGTAGTATGATATGGTATGTTAATGAATTTATTGATTGGCTACCCTTCGTATCCTTTCAATATTTTTGATAATAGTTTAACTATAATAATTATTATTAAGAGTAAAAAAATAATAAAAAAACAAACCAATATGAGCAAAACTAATTCCAAACAATTTATTTGAGATATTATCATCCTCCTGCAATTATAGTAATTGTAAAGAATTACTTTGTAACAAATTACAAGATTTCAAAGATGATTTATGTCTATAAATTCTAAATTACAATTAGTTCTATCCAAAAATTTTAAACTATATCTCGAAATTATACAATAAAAAATTGTTGTTTATGCAGCAAAAAAGAACGTACTTTGTATATGTAAATAAAAAGAAATAATATTCCGTTATTAGAAAAAAAACATCATAATAATAATACGTCTTCTCTTAAATCAGCAATTACTTCTCTTTTAATATAGTGGTCGTTCTAAAATTGTTAAATTATTAATGGAATTTACAATTTCTAATAGATAAAAGAAATAATTAATCTATTTCATTTAGTTATTCATATTTTCTTAAAACTTAATTTTTTAACAATACATTTTGTTTTAGTAATCATTAGCAGTTTACATTTTATCTTTAATTTGACTAAATTCAGTTCTATTATATGATATATCCATATTAACAGCAGTATTCGAATAATCAATTACAAATAATGATTTGTAGTCATTTTTAGTAATAAAAGCCATACCTTATACTACTGTTCTATAACTATTTGATTTGATTCTAAATACATTATTATTATTATTATTTTTATGTGTAATTTCATTATCTGTGGACATTCTTAAGAGCAAGGCAACACTTGATTTGCATTAATGGCCCAAGGCTATCTACCATCTCCAAAATAACCCCTTACAGAAAGGGCATATTGTAATGTTAAAGGAGAACTTTAGTATCATGTGTCCCCTAAAGTCTATCTAAAACATAAATTAAAGAAATAAGGATATCATAAGTTCCTAAATATCATAAAGTATCCATCCCCATAAGATGTTATTACAATATATCTATAATCCAAAGATCTTGTCTCTGTTCAATACCTTCATAAATCACTAATGCCACAGCCTGCTAGAATATGAATTACATTCTTTTATAATTTTAAAATAGGAAATAAATAGTGAGGTCTTAGATACACTAACTAATGAAAAATTCTATAGGCAATTCTCAGATCATTTAATAATTTAAAAAACCTATTCAAAAAAACAATTAACCATTTTTCTATAGTTACAATAAGATTTGTTATTTCTCCTTTAAATTTTAACTCAACTCCTCAGTATTTATAAGATTTGACTATTTATATACCCATAACATCCTTATTTAGTGAAAAATCTTTCTCTTTTTTACTTTATTTGAATAATGGTACATTTGTTAAAATTTAAATCAATTCTAATCTTTAACTTACTTAATCCAAAAATTATTTGTTAAGCGTTTTCAGTTTTCTAAATAATTGTTAAATCATAAACACAAAAAAAACTTACAAAAAACTTATCAATTTAGAGATTTTTACATCCATAAATAATTCTTTATATATTAAATAAATATGGAGAGACAATTCTCCATTTTTAACACTAAATTTCTTTCCATAATTAACAATACTGATGTGAAACAAAGTTTAGTTTCAATGTTAATATTTATTTTTTTTGATATGATTGGATAATCAATCTAAGTTTTGCAGTTTTGAATGCTGATTTAAAATCCACAAACAAAATTTATATATACTGGTGTTTCTTACATTCTTTAAAGATTTAATTAAATTTAATACTTAAACTTAGGTGCTCATCCCTTTTATAAATCAAACCTATTATCTGATTAATTTATATTATCAATAATTTACTCAAAAAAATTAGAAATTGACATTCAAACCATTATATTAGGGCCTAGATTGTACGTAGTCTAAATGCATAGTTTTTAGTAATTTCAGCAAATTTCTATAAAATTAGAAACCCTTTCTATTAAACTTTGTTGCTAAGCTTATTAAATATTTTAATATTTTCCTTTTTTACTATCCATCCCATTATTAATATTATAGTTAATTTCTTAGAGCTAAATTCTTTTTCTTTGAAAAATTTATTGTGAATGAGGATTACAAATAGTCTTCTAATAAAAATCTTTAAATGTTTGACTTAAGCTAAACTAAATTCTTAATCTATATACCACATCTTTATTTATTCTAAATCAAATTTTTGTTATCAAAATAATAATACCTATAATAATAGTAATAATAATTAAATAAATAATAGGATACAATTGAATTAAATTATAATAAAAATATTCAGATTCTATTATGCATGCTTCATTTAATAAATGGAAAAAAATTGATGATCACCCTCCAATTGTTGATGAAATTGATTTTCTTGAAAATTATCATATTAATCAAGGTAATTAAATTTAATAGGGAAATGAAAATATTTTAATATTTCTCGACATGAAGGAATAAGGAATCAAGGAATTTCAAACAGAGATAATAGAAAAGTCATAAATCATTGAAGAATTCAAGAAAATAATATTTTCAAAATATTTAGCATCAATCAATACTATTAATATGTAAATAATTAATGATGGGATATTATTGGATTAATAAGACAGATTCAAGAATTATGATATTAAAAGCAATTCAATTTTGAAATTAATAAAATTGAGTCAAATATATCCTCCAAATTGGAAGGTGCATATTAAAACATTGACGGTTGGGAGAAATTATTCAATAGATGTACAGAGCGTGGGAATGTCGATAGATGAGCTGAAGGGAAAAATACACGACCATTCAGGAATACCACCAAGTGAGTAAAGACTCATTTTTTAAGGGAAATTGTTATAAGATTAAAGAAAGCTTTTTGATTACAATATTAAGCCTGACGATACTCTTCATTTGGTGCTAAGATTATTAAGTGGATGTTTCCCTGGAAATGCTCCAATCAAACTTTGGGATGGAACAACAAAAATAATAAAAGAGATTGAAATGTGTGATATTGTAATGTGTTATGATTTTGAATAAAAATAATTTAAATAGTCAATTGTAGTTTTTAAGAAAATATCAAGAGAAAAATAATAATTAATAGAAATTATAACTAAGATTGGAAGAATTGTTTGCACTCCAAATCATCCTGTTTACACTTAAAATGGATGGAAGCATTAGAACCACATCCAGATTTCTGTATTGAAAGGTTAAGTGCTAGTGATCATTTATTTGATTTAAATGGAAAATTTATAAATATTGTTTAAATTATTTAAGTAAAAGAAACAGAGATTGTTTATAACATTACAACTGAATATCCTAATAACTTTATTGCTTTTGACTTTTTAGTACACAATATGAATAAAATATTAGTTTAAATTGATGGGACAGAATATGAATTTGAAGTATTACCACATTTTTTAATTCAAAACCTAAAATTGATGATTGAAAAGTAGTTAAGTATACCTATTTCAACATAATAATTATACTTTTAAGGGATATTAATGAATGACAATTTTGCATTAGAAGATTATCATCTTTTAGAGAGTCCCTCCTTTCCTGATAAGTTGATATTAAATAAAATAAAATAATCTTAAGGAAATCAATAAGAAGTTTATTAAAATACTAATAATGAAAATTATATTTCAATAATAACAAATAACTAGTAATATCAATTATCAATTAAGAAGAATGAAAATTTAGGAAGAGTAAAATAACTATTAGAGACTTTGGAATCTAAAGACTATATCGAAAGATCGTTAATATTATGTAATGGAAAGCCTGTCAGTTCTTTAAGTTTAAATAATGATAATACACCACTAACAAATGCTTAAAGTATTTTCTTGATTGATCAATAATCTGGAGGAATTTAAATAAAATTTACTTTAGAAATAAATGATTAGTAACTTGAAAATGTAGCCTAACTTAAAGAATCATTACAGTGGTTGGGTAATTCCTAAATTAATGAATTTATTGAAGTAAATCTAGAGGAGATAAATGGAAACTAATAAAAGAAACTATTTTATTAATAAATCCCTATTCATAGCATAATTGCTGTCAGATTATATACAAGCAACTTAATCTATCGAAGATTAAATAATGATTTAAGAACATCTGATTATTAAAGTTGGAAGAAATATTTAAAATATTTAATGGAAGGATTAAGACTAATGAAATATTACAAAGGAATTGCATATCGTGGAATTAGGGATTATTAAAATAATACAGTATATCAAAAGGGGAAGATTGTATAATGGAGTGAAGTTAGTAGTGTTTCATTGAATTAATAAATAGCTTAATATTTCAGTAATAACAAAGGAATGATTTTTAATGTTTAACTCATAAGCGCCAAAGATATAGCAAATATATCAATTTATGAAGGAGAATAGGAATTAATAATGTATCCTTTTTCAACTTTTGTTATTGATGAAGTTCAAGTTATTCCAAATTATCCTCATATTGTAACTATGAGAGAACTACCTTTACCCAGATCAGAGTATGTGCTACTATGGGTGGATGACAATCCTGAAAACAATTATAACTATGCTTAAGAAATAGAAAGATAAAATAATAAAATTTCAGTTATATTCTGTACCTCAACTAAAGATGCAATTCAAATTATCTAAAAATATAAATGGATGATCTACTTATCATAATCTTAGTTTAGAGTGGTTAGTGATATGGTAAGAATAGAAGATGGTTAGATGAATTATAATGCAGGTATAGATCTATTAAGTCATTTATATTAAAAAATGAAATACAAAAATTGTGCTCTGATATTTTGTGGAGATGAAAAGAGAGCTTTGTAAGAGTGTAAAAAATTAAACATTCAAGGAAATTATGAGGTCACAAATAATGTACAAGTGTTAAAGAAGTTTCTTTAATTTAAATGATAAATAATAAATAATATATTAATTAAATCATAAATTATTATTTTACAACTTTAAGGGAGATCATAATAAAAGAGAATATTAAATTAAAATTAATTATAATGATTCATTAAGTGAACTTTTTCTTTGAATACTTAAAATGTAATTGGGGCATTATAGTATTAGTAAATGGCTAAAGGATTTCTTCATTGAATTCAAGTTTAATACCTTAAATAATTAAACAAAGATATATACAAAATTATTCTGCTTTTATATCTTTGCAAATGAGAAGTAAGTAATTCTTAATTTTAACAGTATAATAATTTAATTTCCGAATATCAAATTTCCCTTGTATTTTAATTAGTTTCAATTAAGTTTCTAAAGTCTCTCCTTTAATAATGATTAACTCACTAGATGAACAATCAACAATACAAGCTAATAATAAATGAAATATTTTTGG
Organism: Paramecium biaurelia; assembly: GCA_000733385.1. NCBI lineage: Eukaryota > Ciliophora > Oligohymenophorea > Peniculida > Parameciidae > Paramecium > Paramecium biaurelia. Next base: position 234,654 of record JPFL01000061.1, read on the forward strand.
AATAGTATCTATTAAATAATCTGAACCAACAATTCTAATTTTAGTACTTGGATTACAATAAGTTTAAATTTTCAATAAAGATTTCTTAAGACTGATAGTTTTAGATACTATTTATTAACTCCATATTGATATAATTATATCTTAAAATTAAATCTTATTAGCTAAATTATGGAATTAATTATAATCAAAAGGTATTTTTTCCTTAATTATTTTAATAAAGACAGTTAACAATTTTAAATATAATTGACATACTTTCTAGATTTCATGATTTTTTAAATATTATTTTGATTAAGTGGTCTAAATTAGGATGGTTGGTTAATTTCCAAAAAAGATAGAAAAATCAACCTACATTAATTATTTATCAAATTTAACATTTACTTAATGATTTACAATTTCCAATTATTTTTAAGAGAAATCTTATAACTTATAAAATAAATATTATTCTAATGAGCAATTTTCTACTTTTGCTTCCCTTAAAAATTGTATGACTTCTTCTTATGATTAAATATTTTGTGAAAAAGTGGAAGTAACACTTTAAAAAGACAATTTTTCAATTTAATAATTTATTAAGATAAATTTTTAATTATGAAGAATTTATTTTAAGATATTTTCCCATCTTTAATCTATTTTGGTTAATAGAAATTATGATCTTATTGCTTTATGATAAAAATAAACCATAACAGTCAATGCGAAACTAGCACCAAAACCCATAATAATAGTTGTAATGTCAATGCTTGAACTTTTTTAGATAAGATGAAATATTCTAAGTGAAAACAATACAATAATTGTTATTGTTGAATCTAAAAATTCAGTTCCTATTATATTTATAATATTTATGGCCATTTAATGAGCTCCTTTAAAATACATTGTCGGAGCATCTAATTGTGGATCAAAGAAGATCACATAGATTGAAAAACAAATGTTAATGTATATAATTAATGCACGTTAGTGATATTCTTTACCAATATTAAAAAATTTCGACATTGCTGTGAATGCCATCATTCCAAGTGTGGGATAAACTACTGCATAATTCTTAATTATTAATGCAATAACCAGCTTGATAATCTAGAGCACAATAAAAAATAACAAAAATATTTTTAAATGAGTTTTTCTTTTAGGAGATTAATGTTCTTGTTAATATTTCTATTCAATTGACTGATCTAGAAATTTCAATGTTACTTTATGCATTCCAAATTATAAATATTAATTAAATGCTAGATTGATTAGGAAATTGTTAAATTAAGAAGATTTACTTATTAGATTATAAATTAAAAAATGATATAATTATTTAATATAATTACAAATGATGCTCACAAAGAAATTTTTTATTTTGTTAATTTGTCTAAATTAGTTTTCAAACATTATTGATTCACTTCTTCCAATTTAATAATCTATTTTATTCTTTTAGCAAATCCACCATCAATTGATTCCCCTAATTTTTTATGTAATTAATGTGATTAATTATATAACATATCCAAATTAACTTCATATATTGATTATAGTGATTAATCATCTGAATACTAAGATAAATCATTTAAACATTGTTCAGGTGCTGAATCTCTTTTCATTTTATTTAACTAGTATTTTCTTTACTCAATTTAGATTTCTAGTTAAGCATTAATTTCTTATTCTTTTTTACTTTCAATCATAGTGTGAAATTTATCTGAAATCTATTTGAGTTAAGTATTAGATGTATAAATCTTTTTGTTATGAATATAATCATATAATTTAAGGTCATACATAGTAATAAGTCCATGGGCATTTTTTGGGTTTTTATCTTGTTTGGCTCTTTTTGTATATAGAAAAAAAGGTTTTTTTGCAATCACATAATCTTTGAGATTCTAATAATCTATACCAGTCTGAGAGATATTAATCTTTTCAGAAGGATTTCTTTTTGGAGATGCAATAGTAACATCAATTTACCAGTCGAGAGGTTAAGATTTATTATTATTATTTCTATTACTACTAAATCGAATATTTTGAGATTCTAATAATTTTCTAACTTATTTCAATGCATCTTCAAATCTTTTCTATTTCTATTACTCAACTTCTTACAAATACTCCTTACTTTATTAATTCATAGTGTCCTTTAATATAGCAATTGATGGATAACTATATTTATCAAAATATTTCCCTTAGTGTTTAACATAAGGTTAAACATTATCATAATTCACATAAATCTATTTTAATTTTTTAGAACCCGGAACACTTTTCTTAAAGTAATGAGAATCCTATTCTAATTATTCTTATTATTATTGATGTTTGAGACGATATTCATTAGAAATATCATAAAAGGTTTTGATAAAATGAATATTTTTTATTTCTTCTAATCTTTATTATTGATTAGCCTTTTTTCTTAATTCAATCTAAAAATAGAAATATAAATTATTATTACTCTTTCTTATATGAATTCTCTTAAGACTTTAATTTTCCTTTATGTCTATTCTTGTAATTTTTGTTAAATTTACTGAGCTTCTGTGATTTTCCCCTCATTCATAAGATGGTGTTATTTCATTTACATTGTATGAGTAGAATTATCATAAATAGGAACACTATGGTGGTTTTTAAAGTTTCTCATCTTTTGGACATGATGTTTGATTGTTGTTTAGTCAGGGCTTATTTCTTACTCTTGTCCAAGTATATAATTACTTTCAATCCAGGGAAATTGATAGAATTCATCATCTCTTAAACACTTTATTCTCCTTCGAGATACTTAAATAATTCCAACTTAAATCTTTAACTTGTACATGGTAATAAAAGTGGATTCTCATGAACCATTGGATCTTGGAGATGCTATCATTATTATAAATTTTATTGTACATTCATAGTCTTTTCTCTATGATGTTTCCTTTTTAACGAGATATCATTTAAGAAGTTACCAAACATTTCTTTCCAATTATCAGGTGAATGATCTAATTGTGGTTTCCTTATTGTCATTCTTTTTGTATTGCTACGATTGATTAGATACTTATTCTTGAAACGAGTAACTTGATCTTCCATCAAATTATTTATATAAGTAAAAATAAAATCACATTCTATTTTAGAAAGAAGTAATATTATTTCAAAATTCTTTTCTGTTCATGGAATCATACTCATTTTCAGATCTGTAACTTTGCCTATCTTTCTCTCCTATGTCTAAATTACCATTATAATGGATTCAAAATTTGTTAAGGTTGCTTTACATTATAGATTTAATTTATCAGTAGTTTTCTAGAAAACTATGATGGAAATGAAATATTACTTAATTTCTATTATACATTTAATGGGTTGAATAATTAATTAGAAGAATAAATTATTGGTTGCTAGAGCAGAATAACTTTTTAGATTAAATTATTATTATCTTGAATAACTTATTAAAAAGAATATCCTTTTATTATTATTGATACTTCACAACGTTGAAGGCGATAATTTATTTGATTATATAGTTTTAAGTTGAATATATGAAGCATAATTAAATAGGATTAATTTATATATCTCTGTTTTCATTTAATCTACAAATTAGAGGTATTTTAAATTGATAAACTTCTAACTTTGTTTATTTTTCTTCATTACTTAAAATATTATGAAGAATATTGTTTATTGACAATTTCAAAAAATTAATATTTTACATTCATTGTATCTGAATTTCATTGTCATTTTTTTATCGATGAAATTAATTGACTAAATTGATAGATCTTTTCATTAACTCGAGATTTGTGTTTAACTTTCATATGTATTTCTTCTATAATAATATTAAAAAACTCAAAAATTTGGTTATAGATAATTACATCAAATTTATTTAGATTAATTAGGATTAGAATGACATTAATGTATTTTAGTTTCTAATTAATTGATTCTTATTATGATAGATAATTTTTCTATAAGAATACTATATTGTCATCATAAATTATTAATATTATATTTCTAACTGGAAATAAAAGATAAAGATGAAAATAATAATTAAATATTAACTACATAATTAAATGAAGTAATATGAATAAAGTTTGAAATGTTCATCCACTAGAAGTGCATAAAAAGAATACAGGGAAAATTGGTTTCGCACACCCAAAGCCACCTAACGAACCTAAACTCTTTAATCTGATAATAAGATTTAAAGTAGAAAAACACTTGAATCCAAAATGATAACTTAACCCTGTACATCCTTCAAAGAAGAATTCCAAAAAATATCATCCAAAATGGGTAGCTTTGTTACTACTACAAGTGATTTCTAATCTCCAATGCAATAAATTTATGAAATTTAAGTTAATGAATTGAAGACTATCGATATGCAGAATGAAAACACTTCTTTGTAAGTAAGTTTTACTACAATCTTTAGTAAGAAATTTTGACTCTCAAATAACAGATGTAAATTCAAAAAGACTAAATTAAGCATAAGGATATGGTTATTAAGAAATTAAACTTCACTATTTTATAGTTAACATCTTATAACCAATAATTGAAATTATCCATAGGATCAGATAATGATTTAGCAAAGCAAAAATCACAAATTAAAATGTTAGAAAATGAATTGGCAGATAAAAATAATTAGATTTAATAATTCTCTAAGGTATTTCCATTTAAATATTTAGATTTAAGAGGAAATCAAATCTTTAGAAGACTTTTATGTTAAGATGTTATCGAAAATGAAATCTGATTTATTATTTCAAAATAAAGAATTGTTAAAATTACTAAATCATGTTCAATGCATGAGTCAAATTGCTATTCTAAGTTTGCAACATGAAGAACTTCCTATTGATCTCCTATTCAAATATAAATAGTATGGATTATTTGAAGATGAATAATTAATTAATCAGAAAGTGGAAGTCTTTGAATTGACCAAAGAAAATGGAAATTTATTATAGAAAATATTGGATGATATCAAGAAAACCTTTTAAAAGATATCTTATCATCTTGTAGAAGGATTTTCATTATTGACTAAACATTGAAAATATTCCATATTATTTTATGATTATAAAATATACATCCTTATTCATTCTTAAATCATACTATCTGATTCCCATATATGTGAATAATCAATAAATAAAGTAGATTTATTAACACATTGCATACTTCCATATATTTCCAATCCCAAAAAATACATTAATATTGGATAGATTAATGTAACACATAATCCTAATATTATATGTCCAATAACTATCATTACGAGATATGATTCATATTATTCTGGTTCAAAATACTCCATACCAAACTAAACTGAAAATACCATTAAGTAAAAGATCATGATTCTAATGAAAAGAGTCAATCTTGTTCTGAATTTAGATTGTACTTCATACAATCCTTCTTCATAGACTCCTCTGAATATAACCATTCCTAATCAATAGTTCTCTTTAATTTACCCAATAATGATCCTATGACAATGAAATAGTAGCCGTAAGAATGAGAAGTCGATCTTTAGAGAATAAATCCTCTTTCATCATTTAGTTTTTCTAATCCATTCCTTACCCTACATTCTTAGACAGCATCCATAAATTTATAATATAAATCAGGATTCTAAGCAAAATAATTACGAGAGTAGAAATCAGCTGATAAAGATAGTGTTAAAAATACTAAAAATAAAGTAGCGGTAAAAAAGGTTAAATTATGACTTTAATATTTGATATGTTTATGAATGAATCTGAATTGTATAAATAGAATAATTACTTCTTTAGTTATTGATGTACAACATTCAAGTAAATCATATACATACATAATGTAAATATGATGCCATATATTACTTGTCCAATAGAATGTACTCCTAAAATGACTCTAGATAAACAAACTATTAAAGCTATGATTGTATAGAGAATTGCTTTAAAAACAGGCAGCTTCATTTCTTCTTCATTTTCAAAACGATCAGCCTAATACAGTGATATCATATAAGAGACAATACATATAGCATGACCTGATGGTTTACCTAATTCTGCAATGCATTCTAAACTATTATAGAAGCAGAGATTACGTTTAAATATCAGAATTGAACATATAGGGTCTTCCTTGATTATAGATTTCTTTTAAAAATGAATGTGTTCCTGTTAAAACACAACTGAATAAAATTAACAAAAGCACATCTAATTTCTTATTGAAACTTAGATATAAGTATAGAAATATGATTTCACACAACAATAATGAGGTTGACTTAATCAGATTGCTAAACTCAATAAATTATGGATTCTTAATAGAAAAGATCAATTTGTAAGTGTATTAAAGCAATGTATCATCAATAAATAGATCTACGATAATGTAAATACAAAATAGTATTATTCCTAGTATAGCGTTTTTCTTTGAATTAAATTGCATTAATTTTAATATATGCAAACATTTGAACAATCTAAAATAAGTTCGAACTCCATTGGAATAAACGCAACACTAAGAGACATATTGGATTATCAAATCAAAACAGTCAAAGTATTGGAAGTATTCATTAGTAATACTTGTACACAAGGGTGATAATGTTTATAATTGTTATACTTAATTTATTAGATTAATATGAGTAACTTATCTGATTTAGGTATATTGTGTTCGAAATGTTTCAAATTAGGGAGAATTATTGGAACTTTATAATTTATGGCCAGGATAAATAGAAGAAGTTTATATAAAGAAAAATGAATTGATTGTAATTGATAGTATATATTGAGTTTAATCAGTATGGAGTTAAAATAAACGTAATCAGAATATACGGATAAACATTATTAAAAATAATTGATTGCCTGAAAAAGTGGACCCTATTTATTTGGATCCTAAAATCATACTTAGACACAAAGTTAATATATTTAAAGTCTAGATGAATGATATAAATTTTTTATGAAAAATAAATAACCTCATTTAGTAATCTAATATTTAGAAAAATTGTGAATAACTATATATATAGATTGAGATAATTACATTATTATATATGATCTATTTTTACTTATAAATAATAATAATTATATCATAAAGGATGGAATTTCTATTATATGTAGTAAGAGAAATATTAGGTTTTTATTATTTATTTGAAAATTTCATCCTCAGTTGAATTAAGTATCTTGTCTTATATTTCATCAAGGTTGATTTCACCATCAACTTCTGGAATTAAAGTAAGTAAATTAACCTAAATATAGGTTTTAGTATCTTCTAATATTTTTAAACTTAAATTCAATGTAGCTTCATTATTATCTGCTAAATAATGTCCTGGAACACTTTATTAACGTAATGATTAATAAGATTGGAATAAATTATAAAATAAAGTAGTATACATCTTACTATCTGTTAAATTCTTTGCTAAATTAAAAAATTTGAGTTTATTAGCATCAAAAAACAGAACTTGAGATTATTCATCAAAAAATGATTCATCATCTTCAATACCTAAATTATGTAATCCATATTCACTGTCTTTAACTATTCCACAAATAATTGGAACAGGAGAATCAAGTATTGGCATCAATTAAGCAGTTAAAGCATGAATTGTAGGGTGTATATGCTAAAATGGTCTAATCATGTGTGGTAATATCATTCTATTGAAATATATAATAAAAATTACAATAATGAGCTTAATAAAGTACGATTATGACTAATAATGCAGATATTCTATTCCAACATCATGTTGATCAATAAAATTAAATAATGGGGTAATTCTATATGAGATAACGCATATGAAATAGCCCATTCTATTTCATAATTTTGAACATTAGAACAATGAATGAGTTAAGGTTTTATAGGAGTTTGTAGAAATTAGTAATTGCATTCACTAATAAACTTAGAATTCTATAATTCAGTTAAAAAATTAAATAATTCAGGTTTAAATGACTATTGTTATAGAATTAATTTTTACTGTATAAAAGGAATTATCAATATTTCCTAAAGTGTCCTCAAATTCTGAAACCATTGAATAAATCTCTGCCTTTTTGTATTTTAAAGTATCTAGTAGTTATTAATAATAATGATACTTATAATAATTTTAATTATTTCAATAAAGAAATCAATAATTGGGGCTTTAGTGATAAAACAATAAGTCTTAGAAAGTGAATAAAAGTATTTCTTTTGTAATTTTGAGTTATTGTTGGAAACTTTATAATCATAGAAATCAGGTACATCAACACAAACACAATATAATTAATGATGAATATTAGTAATTGAAATTAAATCACTGATATTATCTGTATTTATTTAAGTTGCATTATTAATAATTTTGTTGTTATTAAATGTTTATTCTGATTTCATAGTAATTACATATGCACCTGCTAATCTATCATAACTTTAACCACCCATCAGAATTCTAAAATATATATTATATGATATACGAATTCAAATTACTCATTGATAGAGTCTTCTCTTCTAATTTTACTTTCAATCCATATGGATGTATTTATTATGGCAATAATAATAATTATTCTTTATAACATGATGTAGCAGATGAATGTTAAAATAATATCTCAGGTTTTAAAATCACCTCTCTTTTTTCTAAAATATTACAAGTTAATCCATTCAAAGTTGATTTGGAAACACTAATAATAATGAATTCTTCAAATAATGAATATTATTAAGGTTATTCTTATTACAATGATTATTTTTATGATTATTATTCTGATTCTATTGCAATAGGTTCCTAAAATAATTGTTATGAACTGAAATTAGATTCTTCACCTTTACATTAATCCAATTTCTTCTTTGAGTATTTCTGTATTATTTAATCAACTTTAGATGCATTATCATAAGTATATTCTTGCACTTAAATTTCTTACACAACAACTTAATGTAATTCATCTTCACTGTATTTTCTAAGTTCTACTACTTCAGGACTGATGACTTCATCCTGTTCATTATTACATTTCTTGGGACTCAAGTAATTCATATGCAAAGTAGTCTTCTTAGTCTCAAAAATACGTTTCCCTAATATGATATACATTCAGACTACTTTAAGGTTAAATTGTTTAAGCCACCTTCTTATATCGATCTAATGACACTGCACTATATAATTCTTCTTATTTCAAAGCTAACTTTGATTTTTAACATGAAATACTTGCAATTCAAATCGCAAAGATCCATTCTCTCTTCTCAACTACTCAATTTATTAATCTTTGTCCCTTAATTGAATTTAGTAATGTGTTATTTCACGAATCAAATCATAATTCTTTTAAATCAATCTTTCCTACTTATTAATATAATGTTTACATTCTTCTCTTCTAATAAATTAATCTTTATTTTGTATTCATCCATATCCAAAATCTATGACACATATTATTTCGATTTCATAATTTATATATATATTATATATATACACTATCTTAATATTATATATTTATAATTTAACAGCTACAATGTTTGCATCCACTCCTAAAATTAAAACTTATTAGTCATTACTCTAAAATTCTCTATAACATAAGCCAATCTAATAACCAATTTTTACAGAATTGACTCCTTCTACTCCTCAAAAGTTTAATTTGTTGAAAAATGTCAAAGTGCTCAATGTCCCATCCCAACCAACTGAGAATAGTTTCAGATCCAGTAATGCTAAAAGAATACTTACACAAGACAGTCCATAAATAAATAAGGAGAATTCAAATTTTAGACATGATTAATCCTTAAGTTAAATTGAAATTTAACTTAAACATTACATGTAAGAAAATAAAAAATTGTCTGATTTGGTTTCTAAATTAACAAAAGAAAAACAAGAATTACTTGATTAAATTAAAAATGCAGATTTCAATGTTATAAAATAGAGAGTAGAAAGATTAGAATCTGTTATTGATCATTAAACAGATGAAATTGAAGATTGGAAAAAAAAATATAAAGATGTATGTTAAAGTGATCAAACAACATCTACAATTCAAAATATGGTATTTTAATTATTAAACATTAGGAAACTTAAATAGCTTCAATAGTTAAGGAAAATGAAAGATTGAATAAAATTAATTTAAGTCAAGTTGAAAAAATTGAGAGTCTAGAATAAATAATTAAAGATCTAGAATACAAAGTGACTGATTAAAACAATCAAATTATTGCTTATGAAGAAGAACGAATCAATTTTAGAGAATAACCAAATAATAAAATCAATTATAATTTGTTAGAATAGATATAACTTATCGAGAAAGTATGATACATAAATTTAGTAATAGAATATCACAGATCTATCTCAATTTGAATAAGATAATTAATAGAAATATGATAATTTAAAAGAAGAATTTAACACTCTTTATTCTAAAATGAATTAGATGAATTTATAAACTACTAATGTAGATTAACTTACAAATATATTAAATGAACTGAGAAATAATCTTAACAACTAAACGAAAGTATGATTATTATATAATACTTTCTTGAACAGAAAATTTATTTAACTAAAAATTTCATTGTATTTAATATAAATGTATTCATTGCAAGAATGAAAATTGGATTCTATCTTTTTTATAAAATCTTTTTTGGCTACAATTACTATATTAAGAATATTCGATACCATTTTTCTATTTCATAAATTTCAATTAGCTGAAATTATAAATATCATCTTGAGTATCCTTCTTGACGATTGTACATTTTTCTTTATTCATTTATACATAATATATATTAAATGTCTTGCTAATTCATCAATTATTTTATTTGGATTATCTAAACCTATTATTTTAATAACGATACTCTTTAGCTCTTATTCCTTAATTTATTTTTTATTACATCATTTTCTTCACTGTTGTATTATTTCTCATTAATTTTGTTAATTTTTGTTCCTATAATTTATTCTAATGATTTACCTTCATCCTATAAATTCTCTTGGTTTCTTAGGCTTTGTTATTACTAATTTTCCTGGAAATTTTAATTCTGATAAATGATTTATTAAAAAGTGATTCTATTGTTAATGTCCACAAATTTTTTTTTGGTCTAAATGCTAGTTGTGATCTTCTTTATTGGTTTCAAGCGGGATGAGCAAAGCATTCAAGCACTTTGTTATAGATAAAAATCTTAATCTTAACCCAATCAATTTCAGGCTTTTTTCTATCTTCTATTCGATCTACCTTTTATTATTTCTCATACGCATACATCTTATCTTGATTGTCTTCTTATCCTTCTTTTTAAGCTACAATATTATGAAATTAATCCAAATCTTCCTTAATCTTTCCCTATATACTAAACCTAGTATGATTTTTGTTTAAGTTATGGCTTCTGTTTTCTCCTCTACTCTATTTCGATCCATTCTATTCAGCTTTCATTTCAATCCTCCATTTGTAATGTAATTTATAAATCTAAATATTGTTAATCACTCTACTAAATCTAAACTTTTATTTTTATCCTTATAGAATCTCCTTATTAAGTATATGTATATATATATTATTATATAATCAAATAAACAATAGTTAAAGATCTTCGGAGGTTGTTGGTTTTTATAGAATTTTTTCTGCACCTGCACTAAGACAATGTTGTTGAGTCATCATATCATTGAAAGCAGTCAGCATATAGATCTTAATCACTGGATTTATTCGTTTAATTTCATGAATGCATTATAATCCATTCATACCTGGCATATTGAAGTCCAAAAATATGATATCATAACATTGTTTCATTACCATATCTATGGCTTCCTACCCTCCAAAAGCAGTATCTACCCTATGGATTCCTATTTTTGATAACTATATTTTTAGTAACATATTATTAAATGTCTCATCATCAACAACTAGAACTTATAATTAATCTCTCTTGTTAAACTTTTTATACAAAGGAGTAAGATGGTTAGTACTAAAGATGTTTTTATAAGGTGAATGAGCTGAAATATCATAATCAATTGAATCGACACTAAACTAATCTTACTATTAGTGATTCTATTTATCATAATTTTTATAAATGACGAATTAAAAAGTTGAACCAACTCCAACTTATGATTATAGATAAATGTACTACAATGGTCCAATATACCCGCACAACTACTTACAGATGATCAATCCTAAACCAACACCATTTCTAACATTTTATACTAATACTCTACTTGTTTATGTTGTTATCATTGTCATAAGTGGCAAAATTTCGGAAAAGTCTTCTTTAAATTTCTTGGCTCATTCCACTACCGCTGTCATAAACTGTACATAGTATTATCCTTTATTAGTTCTATAATAAGGTATTAATTTCAATCACTGATTTATTGGTCTCAATCTATTCCTTAACATTTCTACAAAATTTACAAATATCCTAAGTATTATCAGAAAATATAATTGATATCTTTCCTTTTGATGTAAACTTAATGGCATTTGATAGTAAGTTAAAGAGAACTTACTTAATTCTCAAAGGATCATTATTGAAAATTTAAGTAGACTTTAGATTAGAGACTATATCTAATTGTAAGTTCTTCTTTTATATTTAGATTTGGAATACATTTTTTACATCTTGAATCAATTACAAAATATCAAACTAACTAATAGCTAGCTTTAACTTCTATTATTTAATCTATGCAAAATCTTATAAATCATTAACAAAGGATTATAATATTTATACATTTGTTTAACACATCTCTAAATAATTGCAACAAGATTGTATTTTCTACAATATTTCTGGATTGGTTTCTAATTCAGACAATTCATATAAACTATCCTACACTAATGTTATCATGGATTAAACAACACCAATAGGATTCTTTAAATCATGGCTGACTGTTGCTAAGACATTATCCTTATATTGATCCAGCTTTTCAAGTTAGGATATTTTGATTCTATCTGTTATTTCAATCAAGGAAACAATGTAACTTTTTTAATGTTTCCATATACATGGAGAAACTAAGATATCATATGTTTGATGATGATTATTACACATTAATCCTGTTAACTTTAAAGGCAGACTATCTTGAAGATCTTTATTTTAATAGTTGTTGATGTATTAAAAGAGGATTTAATTTAAAGATTAAGGATTGTCTATCATATTAATTTACTCACCTGTGGATGCTTTAAAGTTATTTAATAAGAGATCTTGTGTTAAATTGACTTTTAAGTTACATTAAGAAATATTGGATTCATTGCAATTAATTATCTATATTTGTGTAATTTTTTGATTAATATTTTCAATAGTAGCAAATTCCTTTTTACAAGCCTAATTAACAAATAGTACTTCAAAATAATCTTACAAATTTTAATCTTAATTCAACTTAATAACAAACAAGTTCTATTGTAAACTATGGTTGAGGACTACTTCTTAATATGAAAGATCATGACTGAAATTGAATTTCTCAAAGAAATATACTAGTTTCCTTCTCTCTCTCAAATAAATACTGATTGCTAATACAAAAATAAAAATCCATTCAAAAGGCAATACAATCCAATCAAAAATATTATCAAAATACAAATATGTAAATTACATTATTATAAAGTAACAAATTAGGTATTTCTTGTTGTTTAAACTTTGAGTAACATACATATAATATAATTACACATATCCGTTAATCATGAATTTATCAACATACATACTCAAAAAGATCTGAAGTGCTAATACATGAAATATTTTCCAATAGTCATTACATGTTGAGTTCCTCTACATACTCCATATTTGCAACAAACTTGATAATGGAAAAACTATAAGAATTTATGATTACACCGACTAATTGTCCTTAACCATTGCTGAAATAGTCAATGCTAATTCTAAAAACATTTTAAAAGTTTCTATGAAAATCATTGTACATTTATTTAACTTTTTCTGGAAGGTTTTAAAACTGTTTTAAACATCCTGATCTCTGAAATTTAGAGTTGAATTCAAAAAAACATTTTCAGATTGTAAATTTCTTGATAGCTACAATAAATACTACATCTAGTGTAATTTTATATTACTTAATTATATATTATTTTTATTTCATATAATATGATAACTTGAAAGATATATCTTATATACTACTTATTTTATTCAATAATAATCAAATTGAACTCTAATAAATTTATAAATTTCATCATCATTTTCTATCAATATATTTAAACAAAAAGTCTCACTTATTATCTATACAGAATATCTTTACAGATTTAAAAAACAAAATATAAAACAAATTTAGATATAAACTTTGAATATAATCTTAATTATTATACAAATTATATTGTATGTTCTTTGGATCCTATTTTAATTAATTAAATTTATATAAATGATATGTAATATTTTTTATAAGGAAGACTATTAATCAAATTGAATCATCTTTATAATTTTCAAGCTGAATTTGAACAATATTGCATTATTAAATCAAACAAATGTAATACTTGCTATTGAGGACTATTGTAATTCATAGAATTGTCAGAGATTAAAAAAATAAATAATTTCTCATCAAATATGATCTATCCCTAAGGAAAAAGTAAAAGATTAATATTATTAATTGATTTTTTGTTATATATAAATTGACAATAAATATATCTTTGAAGTTTTATGGTGCTGGAATTGTTTGCGCCTTCTAAATGTATTTTGGTCAAATTTCTAATTAGATAAAACTTGTATTTACTAAAGCTGAATCTACATAACTATTAGTAAAAAAGATAACCCTTCTTCTTCACAATAATGTAAATTATTATAAACAAAAATGAATTATATTCCTTTTCAAATGGTTTTTTCATTAATTACATTTAGTAAATACATTAATTTGATGGTTTTTTATCTTTTGTGATTTCATTTATTTAGTTTAAATTAACACTTCTTATGATAGTCAACTCTTCTTGGACGTATCTTCCTAATGTATTATTTAATTGACTAATATTTTTTGTGTGAGTATTTATAAATATTTTAATATTACCTGCTTGTTAAAATACGATTACATATAGGCAATTCAAAATTGTGTTATAAATCCAAAATTTATATATAATATAATATTTGTAAATTTTTAGATTTGAAATAATTGTTAGTAATTTGAAAATTTATAAAAATACATATTATATTTATATTTGTATATATATATTCAAATAATTTCATTAAATTAATACTTGTATTAGTAATTCCAAATTTTATATAAATACATAATATTATTGAATATGTACATTCGAATAATCCAATTATATAACTCCTTGGATTAGTCCAACCTTAATATATATATTTTGACATTATATACTATGTCTTTTTCTCGCTAATCATCATTTGTTTCTTTAAGTTAATTCTTGCTTATTCCAAAGTGGGTTTGGGTTTGGGGTTGGGGTTGGGGTTGGGTTTGGGTTTGGGTTTGGGTTTGGGTTTGGGGTTGGGTTTGGGTTTGGGGTTGGGGTTGGGGTTGGGGTTGGGTTTGGG